>VMDO01018072.1:0-43190 GCA_007922755.1 Pedetes capensis
GAAAATGTCATTGGTCTGACAAAATTCTATCATGCGATCTCCAGCTTCATTTCTGTCACCAAGACCATATTTTCCAACTACTGGGCCTTCTTCTTTGTTTCCAACCTTTGCGTTCCAGTCACCAGTGATTATCAGTATGTCTTGATTGCATGTTTGATCTATTTCAGATTGCAGAAGCTGGTAGAAGTCTTCCCTTTCCTCATTTGTGGCCTAGTGGTTGGTGTATAAATTTGAATAATAGTCATATTAACTGGCCTACCTTGTAGGTGTATGGATATTATTCTATCACTGACAACATTGTATTTCAGGACAGATCTTGAAATGTCTTTTTTGATGATGAATGCAACCCCATTTCTCTTTAGTTTATCATTCCCAGCATAGTAGACCATATGATTATCTGACTCAAAATGGCCTATGCCGGTCCATTTTAGCTCACTGATGCCTAGAATGTCAATGTTTATGCACTCCATTTCTCTTTTAACAATTTCTAATTTGCCTAGATTCATATTATGTATATTCCATGTTCCAATTATTAATGGATGTTTACAGTTGTTTCTCCTCATTTTGAGTCATGCCTCATCATCAAGTTGAGCACCCTGGGGTTTTACTCCATTTCCTTCATCACGGTAGACTCTACCTGGAGGAGGCAACTCTTCCCCAGTAGTCTTTTGAGTGCCTTCCAACCTGCGGGCCTCATTTTCAGGCACTATATCTGACAGTGTTTCTTTGCTATCCACAGGGTTTTCAATGGCTAGTTGTTTTGTGAGTGGCTCGCCAGGTCCTGCTCCCTAATCTGTCTTATTCTGGAAGCTCAGCTGAAAACCTGTCCACCATGGGTAACCCTGCTCATGTCTGAGGTTACAGTGGCAGAGCTCTCAGCCTCATCGCAACACGCAAGCCCCCACGGCAAAATGACAGATGTGTGGGGGCTCTGATGGTAAAATAATTAATACAAGGATGCATATGTAGCATAAGAAAAAGAGAAGGAGAATAGAAAGAGGGAAGAGAGTAAAACAAGAAAGGAAGAAAAAAAAATCTCACGCATACACACTCCCACCCACGTATAAAATCGCTTATAGTCAGGTGCGGTGGTATACACCTGCATTCCCAGCAGCTTGGGGGCGAAGGCAGGAGGATCGCAAGCCCAAGATCACAGGCAGCCTGCGCAACTCAGTGAGACCCTGTGTCAAAAAGTAAAAATATGGGCTGGGGGCGCAGCGCGGCGGTCCAGCACCTACAAAGCGAATAGGCACAAGACCCTGGTTTCAAACCCCTATACAAAACAACAAAAACAAACAACAACAAAAAACCAAACCAAACCAAACCAAAACAAAACAAAAACCCCAAGAAACAAACAAACAAACAAAAACAAAATCAAAACAAAAACAAAAACAAAACCATGCATACACACTCGCACACACATATAAAACACTTCTAGTCAGGTGCGGTGGTGCACACCTGCAATCCTAGCGGCTTGGGGGGCAGAGACAGGAGGACTACAAGCCCGAGATCAGAGGCAGTTTGTGCAACCCAGCAAGCCCCTGTCTCAAAAAGTAAAAAATATGGGCTGGGGGCACAGCGCGGCTTTCCGCCCACTTGGGAGACCACTAGGGAGAACCAAATCCTCTTGTGGGTGGGATGATATTCAACCCCCCGGGAGAGAGTCTGTAGTAGGTCTGCCATGCATGGCGATTGCGCTCGAAACTGTTCTTATTGTGTCTAATTGTCCCACAAGACTCTGCCAGAAAGGAGCACTCTGTCCTCGTGGTGCTCAGCCTCCTCCGCAGACCTCACCTTTCTCCACAGTGCGGTGGGATGACTTAGGATCCCCTCTGGTGTGTCTGGGGTCCAGGCATATGTGTGCCCGTATGTCTGTGGAGATTGCGTCTGCATGACTGTCCCGCCACAACAGGAGGGAGGGAGCTGCGTTTCAGGTCTGGATGGTACCGCTGGCACTGGTTCTGCTATTACTCCCCGTACCCTTGAGTGTCTACTCTCGTGGTTCTGATCCCTATTTTCTTGCCTGCGGGAACTACAACAGCCCAGCATCTCAGGCTGCAGGACGTATGTGGCTAAAGATGGCGATTCCATGCTGACTCACCTGAAAACTTGCAGTTTGTGTCCCGCGGGCAGGGTGACAGTGTGATGTCAAGGTTGCATGCTGTGTTGGGTCCAGCTCCCGTGGGTGTGTGGGCGAAGTCCCCTCCCAGTCTCCGAGACTCTATCCTGCCGTCTGCAGTGAGATATGTTGTGAGAGGGAAGATAAGGAAGAATGTGTATTTAATTTAATGTGTATTCATCTAGAAGAAAATTTTTGTCAAAATTTTGTTGAATATATAGAGCCTGTAATATAATAAAAACTCCACTTTATCATTATCAGTTTTTGGCTCCCATCATCCCTCTAAATTTAGCCCTTACCTCCAGAAAAGTTTGGCAAATAATAGATGGTCATTTAAAGTCTCAACATACAATCTCAATTCAGTGACTCTTATCTGAGGGTCCTTGACACTCATCAATGTCTCTATCCTCATAGTGAGGGAAGAGATGTCTCGTTTTTTCTAGACTAAGGCCAGGAGTTGGCAGCTGCCTCCCTTAATGTTCTACTCTTTCTCCCACTCATCTTTTTGCAGATTCCCAAACTGCTAGGTTGAAGAGGGAAAGAGAGGTAATAAAGGTCAAGGAAATGGAAAGTTGTCCCTTGATTCACTTGTGCTCTCAGGCTGGAAGTAGTTAAACTTATTCTTTCTATCCTGTGACCTGGAGATACACCCATCACTAGGGACCTCTCACATACATACCTGGTACTGTAAGACTACCTTCCATTTCCTAAGCAAGCTGCTTCCCTTATGCCCTTGGCTCCTATGGTGTGGTAGATCTGGCTTATGCCTGCTCACAAAAGCTAATTATGCATATCCATTTCCAACTCCATATTCAAGGACTTCAGGCTGGTAGCAGGAAATTGGCCATGGTGGAAATATTTACACCCAGGATGTTGATAAACACATGCACATATATACATATACAGACACTCATGCACACACAGAGCATGCCAAAAATGTGTACACATCTTGGGATGGAAACTTTCCATTTTGCTGTTTTAAGAATGCATGGCACAAGCATTCACTTGGTTAATGCCATCTTTTGAATAAATATCATACTACACATTGCTACCATAATTCAATTCAACTTTGGAAAGTAATACATAGTTAACATCTTGTTGACACTACCAATATGGAGATATTTACTCAAAGCTTTGTTCTCCACAGTCACGCCTTAATAACACAGAGGGATCTGTCCTGCTAAGGTGCGTGCTGCTGGAGTGTCCTTGTCTCACAGCAGTCTTCTTGGGTTGGATTTAACCAGCTCTGGCCTAGCATACTCTCTCTTGTGTCTGCAGAAATTCTTCTCATCTTTGTTCTACGAAACTCTCGCAGAGGTACAGGCAATAGCAGCAACTTTGTCCAAAGAGTCTCTTCATTGTATTCTCTCTCCTCTCTACATTTTTATTTCTTTTCATGGGCTTTTATCTTACCAAGGGGTGAAGGGTAAAAATCATAGAAGCAGTTCAAATGATCCTTTCCTTTGTAAACTCTTCATCTGAGGTTGTCTCATATATATTTTGGTGTTTGATGTGTATGAGCCTTATTTTAATTCTTCTTCTTCATCTACTTGTCATTCTGGGCCAGGCTGTCTTCCTAGGGCTTTTGAAAAGCTGAGGAAGCAAGCACAGTCCCGTGTCGCAAGCACAGTCCCGTGTCACTAGCACAGTCCCATGTCACAAACACTTAGAACTTGTGTTGTACAATATGGTATCCACTAACCTCCTATGGCTAATTTTAAATTTATATTAAGTTAAGGCAAATAAAACTTAGTTCCTCAGTTGTACCAGTTACATTTTAAGTGCTCAATAGCCACATGTAGCCAGTGGTTCTTATTGGAGAGAACATTTCCAATATTGTAAAAAATTGTTCTGGCCTCAGCTGATTTATATAGACATTGCCATGAGAAGCTTAAACTGGCAGAGATCCAATATGATAATGAAGAAGAGCTCTAATTAAAAATAAATGTCAGCACATATTAAATTAAGACCCTTAGAGTTTAGTCTGCATAGGCTACAAAGCATTTCACAATTAAGATTCCACCGTCAAGCACTAAAGAAGGACAAGAGCCTAAGATTGCCCTGTCTTGTAGCCTTTGGGTGCAGAACCACAGAAAATGGTGCTGGCAAACGTCCTTGACAAGTGTCATGCACACTTGAGAATTTTGATATGTACGCTCTCGACTTTGTTACTTGCTTTCAAAACGTGGCTGGCTGTTTGACAATGTTATCTTTTAATTTCTTCTAGTCTGCTTAGAGGTAGAATTTGGAATGTGGGGCTGCAAAGAAGGAGCTGAAGGTTGTTGACCAAGGGCAATTAAAAATTGGAAGCTTCAGCAGATTCTCAGTTTTATGGGATCCAGAAAAAAAAAAAAGTCCTTTCCACCAGGATCCAGATGTTTTTCTTCATGTATGAGAACTTTCAGGATTATTAAACTTGACTTAGGGATCTTGACCTAAACCATCCTTATCAGTTTATCATAAACCTAGTGAGTGTATTCTTGATATAAAAGCTGTGAATTTTCTCTAGAAACAAGTAAAGATAACTGTATTCATGTTTCAGTGTATGGATATGAAAGAGAATAAGTTCTGAGGTATTTAAGCTAGATCTGATTACTAGTTTTGAGATCTAAGCAATGTGCCATGTCTGGGTAATACCTTAGAACTATCAGCATCAAAATTACCATGCGGTACTTTGAGACCCCTATAGACAGAGAGCTTGAATGAAAAATGGCTTTGGTCTTGGAAGTGGCCTTCTGAGGGCACCTGTCAAGTCCAGTGCTTGAGGGGCCTGTGCAAGCTGTGAGAAATCTTTATAACCTGGAGCAGAGACAGCACTGAAGCAGTTTTGCTAAAGTATGTAGGCTTAATGGTTTCTATATTGTCATCCTAAGTTATGAGGCCTCTCCAAGGCTGATGGCAGTTCAATGCCCGATGGTAGAAGAGGAATTCAAGGTAGGGAGGGAACTGTGAGGCTCCCATGGTAAATCGAGGGCCCACCCCAGACATAGAAGAGCTGGGTTTGGCCTAGGAAAGCTAAATACAGAAGTCTTTCAGGAAAGATCATTTAACCACTGAGAATAGGAAGGAAATGGCCCAAGGAACACTTGGAGATTGATGAGTGAATGGAAAATGGTTGTATTTTTTTCTGGGATGCAAATGTGGAATGACAATTTGATTGAGTTTTAGACACCTTGCAACAGCAGCAACCCCTTCTCTCTGTTTATGTTTTGGAAGCTCAATATTACTACTACTACTACTACTACTACTACTACTACTACTACTACTACCACTACTTCCTCCCCCTCCCCCTCCCCCTCCCTCCCCTTCTTCTTTTCTTCTTCTTCTTCTTCTTCTTCTTCTTCTTCTTCTTCTTCTTCTTCTTCTTGTCTTCTACTTATGAGTATCAAAATAAAACATACTTTCTCCTAGAGAAGTCCAAAAATAAATCAAGTTGTATACCTTGAGGATTTTTTTTTCTTGTTTAGTTTTTAAGAGAAAATGTGTGTCTGTATTTGCATGGAGGAAATTTTGGGAACACATCTCAGCTAGGTGCTTCTAGGTTCCTGCTTAGCCTGAGATGATGGGACCAGAATTGATGCCTAACTCTATAAATACCAAATGAAAACCTGAATCCTGAGTCTGAAGACTTAGTTTTGTTATAAAGTCATTCTTATCATTGATCTCTGATACCTGACCTCTTACTCTGATTCCATTATGTGATCTCTCACCTATTCTCTTCCCACTATCATTGGGAGATAGAAAGACTTCTATTCCATGTTTCAATTTTTTGCTTTATTTTTATTCTTACAACACACAGTCAAAATATGTACGTCTTCATTCCAAATCTTCAACTGGAATCAAATCCCACTGATCATCTGCTCCTAGAACTATTAGAAAAAGGACTCTGCCTTTACTATGGACTTAAACCTAAGCTTGCTTTTCTTATGCTTGTATTTTGGAAATACCAAGGGAAGAAAACGACCTTACTCCATGTGTTACCTTAGTCCTTATTGTTGTTGTTGGTAGGTGCCGTCAAGTCAGTATCCGACTCATAGCGACCCTCATAGGGGTTTTCGATGGCTGTTTCGGGATTGCCTTGGGACTGGATTGCCAGGTCCTTCTCCCATTTTTGTGGTGCTGGGAATTGAACTTGGGGCCTCAGAGACTGCAGCGCAGCGCTCTACCAACTGAGCTAAATCCCAGCCCACCTTAGTCCTTAGTCATGAATATTCTGTGAGTGCTTATTGTGGGCATTTATCTATGAAGAGGAACATCCACAAGACTCAACTCTATTCTTAAATAGTTTAAAAACTTTAGATATACAAAATAGTAGCATAGTAAAAATTAAATGAAATAAGTATTAATAGTGTACTAGAAACCTATTGTGTGCCAGATGGTTTACATATATTATTTTAATTTTCAAAATTACCCTACAAAATATGATTTTCTGCATATAACAGATGAGGACTCCAAGTCTTAGAGAAGATAAAGAACTTTCCAAAGTTCATTGGGCTATCAAGTAATGGCACCAGGGCCTGTCTTCAAAATCAGATCACTTTCTTCTAAATATACTTTTATATTCATTCATTTAAACAAGGATAGATATTATCTCCATGGATAATATTGGTGCTTAATAAAAAAAAAGTGATAAAGAATTCTGAAGAGGGAAAATGTTTTTGTGGTCTGGGATGGTTAGGAAAGACTCTGGGTAGAAGTGGACTTATTTGATAGAATGTCCAAAGAAAGATTAAGATTTGCTTAGGAAGAGGAAAGAGGTATCAGTCTACTTAAAGGGGGACTGGCTTGAGCTATAACATCTAGGAGTAGGCTTGAGGGCTTAACTGGGAAGCCTAGCTTAGTCTTACCTCAGTTCCAACTGAGACATTCCTCAGTACTGGGGAAGTACTGGTGATAGGAGAGAGTTATGATTTATCCCCATGGTTTGGTTACCTCTCAACACTTGAGTCTGCTCCTAGAAGGATATTCTCAGTCTGTGGGTTTCCATGGCCATTTCCAGATGGGCACTGGAAAAACAAACTATTTGGTGTCAAACAATGTTGACAGGTCACTTCAAGTTGATACAAGTTTTGAGGCCAGAGAATTGCCTTAAAGGTTGAATAATTCGTAGGCTTAAGGTTTCTTGAGTTTTATAGTTCCCTTAAAAACACTGTAGTCTTTGGGTCTGTCTACATACATCTGATCCAGAGCCAAAGATCTTAACTATATGGAACTATTTTGAGCCTAATAACTGCAGTCTCCCAGCCAAAGGCCTGTGTTCTGATGTCTCCTAGGTTATCAGCTTAATGACTTTTGGCCTCTCTTGTAACTGTACCCCATAATCCAATGTTATCCACATTCATCTTCACAACCACCTCCAGAAGTAGGTATTATTATTACTCTGATTTCACACATGGTAAGA
Source organism: Pedetes capensis (assembly GCA_007922755.1). Taxonomy (NCBI): domain Eukaryota; kingdom Metazoa; phylum Chordata; class Mammalia; order Rodentia; family Pedetidae; genus Pedetes; species Pedetes capensis. The sequence continues at coordinate 7,521 of VMDO01018072.1, forward strand.
CTGATTTTTATACCAGTTAAGACAACAAATAAAAAACAGTAGATCTTTAGGATTCTCCTTTCTTTCTAGGTTGGGCTGATGCCTATCTCTAGGGTGCCCCTACCACCTGCAACACCACAGTCCCCCATTCCATGCAGTCTTGATCCATCCTTCTCAGGAAGTTGTGTCCCTGTGGAAATTCTCTTATGACCTCCTTCTGCCCTTGATCTGAGAAGCTATGGAAGCTAAGCCCTTGGCCTTGGGACTCATGGATCCTCCTTTTTGGAAGTGGTCAATAGTGTGTGAAGCTCACAGTACACCTGTCCCCTGTGCCTGTCAGAACCACAGGGAATAAATACCCTCTCAGCCCAGCAGTAATCAGCTCATGCCTTGGAGCATGAAATTTGATTAGCTCTTTTATCTCAGCTGCATCACTTGAACTGTTATTATAAGTCATAAAAATTACCAAGCCCCCACTTGGCCCACCCTTCTGTCAGTGTGACCCTGGTGTAGGACTCAGTGACCTCCAGGGAATAGGTGCAGGGCTAGCTGCCTACCATGTAAGGAGCTTTACTCTCTTCTATATTATTATTTTGCATTTACAGACCAAGATAATGCTTTTGGAAAAGGGAACTCACTTCTCAGGCAAGCCCTAAAGGTTACTGAGGTTGATTTTTGCATCTTTAGTATATCACTTATGTGGAAGATGGAGATGATATAGATATGTGTAACAAGACATGCCTTATTGTATTTGAAATGCAAATTCTGCCCCTCATTATAAAAAAAAGCCACATTTAAACTCTAGAAATGAATTGAGGGTCTGTTTCTGGAAATAGTAGCCTATGTGGTTTCCCAAACTTCTTTGCAAATAAGAATAGTCTAGGGAGCTATTAAAAGCACATATCCCCAGCCCCTACCACATGCCATTTACATTTGACTCCCTGTTTCTAAGAACTCAGCCCAGTGTCTGGAACACACTGGTGTGCTTCCATCTGAAAGCCCCAGGGTTCCATCTGAATGCCCCATGATTCCAGCATATCAGGGATTGGATGCCCTGATCTAAGGATGGCTTTTCAATGAACAATGACTGAAGAGCTCCTCGAAGTTGAGCAACAGGAAGTTGTTTTAAGGATTCAATAGGGCTGTGAAGACAGGATGGAGAGAATGTCCTCCTGGACCATCTGAGCACAGAGGCTCTAAGTGCAAATTGAAAGTCAAGACAAAGGTTGCCATCTTATATCTCAAAGGCCATGGGTTTTTACCTGGCTGCTTCATGTGCCATACTTTCTGCCTATGCATGATCCAAATTGTTGAGGTCAGGTGTCTGCCACACTGACTGGTTTCTGTGTTTTATGGTCCAAATTCTAGAGGGACCAAAGGTCACTTGCCTACCTGTGGTCTGTTTTTTTCTGTGTCCTGAGTTCACCCTCAGTCACACTGATTGAAGCTGAGGGAGCCAGGTCCATTAGGCTTCTACATTCCCCTTCCAAGTCTCTGAAGATCCTCTTCAGTAAGATATAGAGGACAATGAGAATAAGCAAGGGCACTGCCTAGTATGTTCATTGCACCACCAAAGACTGGCAGATGCCATTTGAAGAGCAAACAAGATCTTACATGGACCTTAAGCAGTTGCATAGCCAGCATATTCTTTTCCTATAATCCAGATGCATGGAAGGTTGGGGCAGATCAGAATCAGCCTTTGTTTTATTCTTTGACTATTCATCCTTTGATTAATTGAACAAGTATTTATTGGCACATATTATAGTTTATAATATGTGTCTGTCAGCTTGTACTGTAGAGGCTTGTGTATTGCTGATTCTGAAAGCTATGCCACCAATATTTCAGATACCAGCAGGGCTACCTATGGTGGACAGGTTTCAGGTGAGCTTCCAGACTAAGATAGACTGGGGAGAAGAACCCAGTAGCCCACTCCCAAAACAATTAGCCATTGAAAGCCCTATGAATAGCACAGAAGCACTATCAAATACAGTGCCAGAAAATGAGCCCCATAGGCTGGAAGGCATTCAAGAAATGACTGGGGAAGAGTTGCCTCCTCAAGATGGACTCAAGTTTAATGACAAGAATGGAGCAAGTCCTCTGGACCTCCTTTTGATGAGGTGGCATGATTTAAAATGAGAAGAATCATACTGTCTGCAACAATGGGCTCAAATATAAAAAGATTGTGTGCATGGCACAGCGTTGGGTAGTGTTTCATTCTGTGGTACATAGGGTCACAATGAGTTGAATCCAATTTGACGGCATCCAACAACAACAGCATTATATGTTAGGTACTTTGGGACTTTGGTACCATTTAGGTGCATGGAATACTTTTGTGAACAAAATAGAGAAAGATGCTTGCATTTTAGGTGACAGATGAGGGGGAAATGGATAATAAGCAGTAAACAATAAAAACAATGAATAATAAAAATAAATAAATTATGCAATGTAGTAGGAAGTTGTTCTTTGGGGGAAAAGTATATTAGAATAAAGGAAGTCAGTAGTGCCAGGAAGTGCATTGCAATTTTAAATAGGGTAGTAACTATGATGTCTTCAAGAAGATGATATTTGAGCAAAGATTGAAGGTGTAGATATATGTTGGGAGAGCATTCTAGGAGAGAGACCTAATGGGGTCTTGTATCCATTGTAAAGACTTTGGGTTTCATATAAAATGAGGTAGAAGTTAAGGCAAATTTGTAAGCAGAGGTTTGGCATGATATTTGTATCTGACTTATTTTTCATTAATTTTTTATTTATTTTAAGCTTTGTATTTTGGTCATTTTAAACCAAAAAAATCAGACACGATGTTATAATAAACTCCCCTGTTTTACCATTATATAATCATTGATATTTATAGACATGTAACCCATTTAATTCCTCTCCTCCTTCAATTCCATGTTGTATATAATTTAATCAGTAAACAATTCAATTGTATATTTTTTGGTTGAGATATGATTTATCATAAAGTTCAGATTCATCAATATTTTCATATGCATTACCCTTGTGAAAACCATCCAGATCAAAATATAAGACATTGTTAGCACCCAACATTCCCTGTTAATTCCCAATCCATAACACGGTTACCACTACCCAAAGTAAACATTATTTTGACTTATGTCATTGCAGATTGATTTCAGCTGTTCTTGAATCTCTTCTAGAAGGATTCATGCAATATGTAATCTTTTTTGTTTGGCTCACCATTTTGTCTACAAGATTTATTGGTATGGTTGTGTGTAATAGAAGCTATTTTTATTGATTTATATAACCACAATTTATCCATTCTCCTGTTGGCACTTGAACTGTTTCTAATTTTTGGCTTCTATGAATATTCCTGCCCGTGTCTTTTGGGAGCTATATGTACACATTTCTCTTAGATGCATACTTATGAGTATATCATAGGAGTGACTCATAGGGTTGGCAAATATTTAGCTTTAGTAGATATTTCCAAAGTGATTGCACTGATTCCACTCCCTCCTGTAATATATAAGAATTCCAGTGGCTCCACATTCTCTTCAACTCTTAGTATTATCAGTTTTTAAATTTTAGCTATTCTGGAAGGTATGAGAATTTGTACATTTGTAACAGGTAACATTATTAAGTGCCTTTTCATATACTTGCTGGCTCTTTGAATTAATCTTTTGTGAAATGCTTATTTAAGCATTTTGTACATTTCAAATGGCTTATTTTTTTTCTTACTGTTTTGTAGGAGTTCTTAAAATTTTTGAATATAAGATCTGTCAGGTATTTGCATTGTGAATATTTCCTTACAGTCTGTAGCTTGTCTATTACTCTATCAATGATGTATTTTGATCAATTGTTATTGTCGTTAGGTGCCGAGGAGTTGGTGTCCAACTCATAGCGACCCCATGGACAATAGGCGAGACACTATTGTTAGTGCTTCTCTGCTATTCAAAGAGTTTTCAATGGCTGATTATTTTGCAGGGAGAGGGAGTTGACAGGCCTTCTCCCAAGCCTACAGCACCTGGCGTTCCCAGGCAGCCTCCCATCCAAGTACTAACCAGGCCCAACCCTACTTAGCTTCCAAGATCTGAGTGGATGTTGTTGTTGTTGGGTGCCATCAAGTCATGTCTGATTCATAGCAACCCTTATAGGGTTTTCAATGGCTGATTGTTTCAGGATTGCCTTAGGAGTGGATTGCCACATCCTTCTCCCAGTCTGACAGGATAGGATGCCACAATGCTATGGCTGCAGGCATTTTGATCAATAGACATTCTTAATTTGGTGAAATCTAATTTATCATTTTTCCTTTTCATGATTATGATCTGGATTTTACATTTAGGTATATGATCTGCCTTGAATTATCAGATGTTTATGGTATGAGCTAGAAGTCAAAGTTAAGTTTTTCCCCATTGGAGAAAAATGCTCCACCATCATTTTTTGGAAAGACAATTCTCCAATGAATTACAGTGATTTCCTCCTCTTCCTTCTTTCATTCATTCCTTCCTTCTTTGATAAATTAAGTGAAAACATGTGTAATTCTATTTTGATCTTTCAATTCTGTTTCACTGATGTATTTGTCTATATTTGTACCAGTACCATACTGTCCCAATTGTTGTAACTTGACGTTAAGTCTTCAAATCTGGTAGCATGAAGTTCTCCAACTTGGTTATTCTTCTCCAATACTGTTTTGGTGGCAAGTTTCTATACCTATTCATAAACATTAAAACTGCCTTGTTGGTCAGGCAGTATGGTGTGTGCCTGTAATCTCAGCAACTACGGAGGGAGAGGTCTAGAGTTTAGCTCAGTTAGTAGAGTGCCACTCTGTGCTCTCTAAGGCCTTTGGTTTGATCCCTATCACCACAAAACAAAACAAAACAAAACAAAACAAAAAAAAAAAAACAGGGGAAAGACATGGCAATCCACTCTCGAAGCAATCATGAAAAAACTAGCCATTGAAAACCCTGTTGAGGGTTGCTATGACTCAGACTCAGCTCCATGGTCCCTAACAACAAGGGAGGCAGAGGCAAGAGCATTGGGAGATCAAGGCCAGAGGCAGCCTATGTAACTAAGTGAGACCCTGACTCAAAATAAAAAATATAAAAGGGGGCTTGGAGGTGCAGCTTCGTGGTGGAGCACCCTGGGTTCAATCCCTTAGTGCTGCAAAAATAACCAACAAAACAAAACAAACAAAAACCCAGCCTTGTTAGTTGCTAGCAAACAATATTGCTATGATTTTAATCAAGAATACATTGAACCTATAGATCCACTTGGCAAAAATTGACATCTTAAATTTGAATCTCCTATTCAATATACATATTTGTCTATTCACTTAGGCCTTTAATTTCTTCCAATGTTTTGTAGATTTTGCTGCAGAGGATATCTTTCACTAGATTTTTATTAGGGATTTGGTCATTTTTGTGCATTTTGTGTAAATGATATTTTTCATTTAATTTCTAATTTTTTGCAAGTATATATAAACAAAATGTATTTCATGTACTCACATTGTATCCAGGCACCTTGTTCAGCTTACCTGCACTGATAGTTTATAGATTCTTTGGAGATTTTAGCATACACTATTATGTTAGCTGTGAATAAAGAGTTTTATATATTCTTTTTTTTTTTTTTTTTTTGCAGTACTTGGGTTGAACCCAGGGCCTTGTGCCTGCATACTTTGCAAGTGCTGGACCACTAAGCTGCGTCCCCCATTATTTTTTAAGACAGGGTCTCGCTAAGTTATGCAGACTGCCTCTGGTCTCAAACTTGCGATCCTCCCACCTCTGCCTCCTGAGCTGGTGGGATTACAGGCTATCACCACTGTGCCCAGCCTATGTATTCTTTTCTAATCTTTAAACTTCATATTTATTATTGCCTCACTGCATTGGCAGGAACTCCAGGATAATGTTGAAAAGAGTGGTGGATATCCTTGTTCCTGACCTTAGGTAGCGGAGAAAGAAAAATTTCAATATTTTACCACTGAGTATGACTTTTTTTATTTCTTTGGTTTTGTAGATTCTCTTTGTTCTGTAGGTATTTTAAGGAAATCCCTTCCTACTTTTAATTTAGTGAGAGGGTTTTTTAAATCAATAATTGGTTTTGAGTGTTTTGTTTTTGCCATACTTGGGGGTTGAACCCAGGGCCTTGCACATACTTTGCAAGGGCTCTACCACTGGGCGGCAAAACCAGCTTTTTAAAAATTTTTTATTTTGAGTCAGGGTCTCATTAAGTTACGTAGGCTGCCTCTGGCCTTGAATACGTGATCCTCCTGCCTCTGCCTCCTGAGTCACTAGGATTATAGGCTGGCTACTCCACTGTGCCTGCTGGTTTTGAATTTTACCATATATTTTCAGCATTTATTGAAAAGATTATGTTTTTTAAAATCATTGTTCTGTTAATGTGATGAATTACACTGATAGATTTTCAGATATTAAACCATTTTCTCCTGTTTCAAAAAGGATTTCTCTGATTATTGGGTTAAAAATACATTAGATAGAAGCAGGGAAAGGTGTCCTTAGGAGGTTATTATAACTATCCAAGACAGAGATGACAGTGGTTCAGCCCACTGTAATATCAATGAAGGAAGTAAGGAGCAATCAAATTATGGCTATATTTTGAGATGTAGAATTGCCAAACATATGGTATATGGGGAGTGTGAGAGAAACACTGGATTTGATAATGAATTCACAGCTTTTGACTTGGGCTAGAAAGATAGAGTTGTGATCAACTAAGATAGAAAAGGATGCACTTGAAATAGGTTTGGAGATCAAGAATTAGGTTTTGGGCCTGAGGGGGGTGCACAGACCTGTAATAACAGCAACTAGGGAGGTGGAAGCAGGAGGATCACAAGTTCAAGGCCAGAAGCAGCCTGTGTAATATAGTGAGACCCTGTCTCAAGATAAAAAATAAAAAAAGGGCTGGAGGTACAGGTCAGTAGTGGAGTGCATGCAAAGCATGCACAAGGACCTGGATTCAAATTCCTAGTACTGGAGAAAAATAAAAGAGGTTTCAGACACGTTACATGACAGTGTGCAGATATCCAGCAGGCAGTTGGATGACTGGGTCTAGAAGGTCTGGGCTACAAATATAAATGTGAGAGTCATCACAGCCTTGAAGGAGATTTAAAACAATGAGACTGAATCAGATCATCGAGAAAGTGAGTATATACAGAGAGAAAAGGATTGGGGAGAAAAGAATGAACAATAAGGAACACTGAAAGTGGAAATACTGGGAAAGAAGGAGACAAATAGAACAGGCTAACCAGGAAGCCCATGGAGGAGAGGGAATCCAGGAAGAAGGCATGACAAGTCAGGCAGTGATCATGGACTTAGAAACACATTGATAATTCACACCAATAATCAGAGCAATTTTGGGAGCAACAACTTGGAGTGTTTAAGAGAGAAAGAAGGATAGAACTTGACTAGTACATGTAGCACTTTTCAAGAGTTTGATGCAAAAGATAGCCAAGAAATGGGACCAGAGCTGGGGGAAAGTGGAATAAGGAGGATATTTGTGGGCTTTGAAGATGGGGGAAATAATAGCCTACTTGTATGGTCATGGCAATGATCCAATAGAAAAAAATAAATAAATAAACTAATGGTGTAAGAAGAAAGAGAATTGTTAAAGCCAAATCCTCAGGTAAGTGAAAAGGTTGGAATCTAGGGTATAAGTGGAAAGATTGTCTTTAGACAGGGAAAAGAAATCAACAGGCTATGAAAAGTCAATGTCTTAGAACTGAAAATCTTTGTGAGGGCAAGATTGGTGAGCACGGACATCCCAGGTATCTTTGGGATTTTCAGATTGGAAATAAAAATGTAATCCCAATTAAATACAAATTTTGATGGTATGGAGACTCTCCTTGCTGCTGGAATCTCACCTTTTCCAGATTTATTTTTCCCCTCTAGGTTTAGAGACCCAGGGATGATACTTTTATTTGTGTATACATGAATCCTATCTATTAATAGCTATCACAGCTAGATGAACTTAAATATCACACATTCAAACCCTAACAACTCCACAAGGCTTATAGCCAAAGATCTCTTATCCCTGCTCTAAAGAAATAGTTCTTAGTTAAGCAAAGGCCTCCAAGCAAGATTTCTTGTATTGGATCTTTCTTACAAAGCATATACATGTCACCAGCAAAGCTGGATCAGGATAGATGCTAGTGGCAGTTGCTGAAAAATGCTAAGAATCACTATCCCCTTTCAGTGTCTGGCCCTAGCATTGGATTTGGCCCATAATAGCTCAAGTCATCTTCCTTGATGGTGAGTTAACTCTCAGCACCCCATTATTGCTTCTTTTAAAGTGGCTTTCACTGGTTTCCCTGCTCCCTACCAAACTAGAGGATGGCCAGATGGGGCAAAGTAGAGGGGAAGATATGTCTCCAGGCACCAGCCTGTGTGGGCACCAGAAACTCACTCACTGCAAGTTTCGGTGCTGTGGCAGCAGAGAATAGGAAGGAAGGGCAGGAGCATATTATAATATCGCTGGGCAGCTTATGCCTTGTTCTTGCCACCACCCCAAGAGCCATTATCTGCTAAGTCCACCAGCTGTGTTGTTTTTAACTGAACCATAGGATCTGAAACTTTACCCTAATAACTTCTCTGGCTTTTTGTAAATCAAAGGATAAAAAGATACATGGAGGAGGTGGTATAATCTAACTCCCCCAGCTGCTACTCACTCAATACATATGGGATAAGAATGAAGAATGGTTGACTAAGTATGCAATACTGTGAGATTAAGACGGTTACAAGGTTTTTTTGACAAGGACATCTGGACCACTTATATCTCCCTTTTTCCAGGACTCTACTATCGGGGACACTGACTGCCAGTAATTATTTTTATGGCTTTTTTTCCCTGAATATTATGCCTGATCAGCCCACATATGCATAGGCTCACTTTTCCTTTATTCATGTTAATTAAATTAAAGATTCAATGGCCAAAGTTTTGCTGGCCAAAATGTTAGAATTTTAGAAAGGATTTAACTTCACAAATTCCAGAATTAAATTATCGTCCAAATGAAAGCATTTAGTTGGGCAGAAATTGATGAGGCTTGAAAAGCTCTAACTCACCAGGGGAGAGGACTCAGTGCTCCTGGACATTCCTTGTATGTCTTCTGGATGAATCATAAATCTGTCAATGAAATTCAATTGATTTTCTCTACATGAAATTGTTAATCTTCCTTTTCCAGCATCCCAAGTATATTAATGTATTGTAATGTAAATTACAGGGTTGCAATATCATAACACTGTTGTTACTTATCAAGGATGACCATGAGCAAGATTCTTATGGATCTAACCTTAGGGGCCATATGTCTTCTACTTCATGGTCTTGGTAGTGGCTCTGTGGTCTGTTAGGTTTTTCTCCCCCTACCTTACTCAAAGAGACTAGATTTGGAGAGATTCTCTGTTTTTGATATCCTTATGGGTTGTTGGAAAATCTAGGTTCTAAGGAACCACAGTGATGTAACATCCATCATTACTGCTTCTTCTGTCCAGGAATCCTTCTCCCTTATACTCTGTGTCCAGATCCTCCTAAGTCAGCCTAGATATTCCTCTAGTAGTGGGACTGCAGGTTGCTGTAATAGCCATTTTCTGGAATTCCTAAAATAAGAGATTCATACAGATGAGCAGAGCATCTTCCTCTGACATCCACATCCTTGGGAAAAATGGTCTAAACAGTGCATACAAGTCCCTACGGTCCTCATGTCATTTCCAAATACATGTACATTTGCATGGTATGTTAGCAAAAGTTTGCGAGTGAAACCAATGTGGATTCAAATTCCAGTTTTGCCACTTACCCTGTGACATTGGGGAAATTATTTTATTCTTTATAAGCTTTAGTGTCCTTATCAGTAAAAATGAGATAATAGTACCTTCTTCACCATCTTAAATGAACCTTAGCAGAGACGCTGGCACATGGAAGAGGCACAATTAATGTGCATATATTTTCCTCTGAGAGATTTAAAAGGTTAAGTTAGACTTTTTTTGAAATTGCAATCAAGTGGAAATATACCTAAAAGGGACCTTACAACTCATTTTTAAAAAGTGTTTCTTGAGTATTGTGAACATGAAGGGTTGATTTGTCTAGTGCTGGCCAAGGTAGCAATGTAGCAGAGAGCACATCTGCCTGACCACAGCCCCTTGAGGAAAAGATCAACTTGGCTCCATCCCTATGCCTCTGTGGAGCACGGCTTGGTGCCTCTCATAGTGGCTCATGTGTGAATATCTGTGGAATGAATTGAGTTCAGAATCATCCAGGTTTGAAATCTTAGACTCCAATGTAAGAAGGTTTTGATTTAAATTTATTTGTTCATACAGAGTCACAATCTAATAGAGAAAACGTTTTCTTGATGTTTATAATAATATCCTACATGGGAATAATGATTATAAGTGGATTCACAAACACAGCTTGGTTAATCCCCACCACAATATTAAGAGGCTGTCTACCCCAATTCTCCCAACAAGGAAAGGAATCTGAGCAAGGAGAAAAGGTAGGACCAAGGTCTCCTATATAGAGCAGTGAAATTTTGGGCCTTGGCCTAGGTTTTATGGAAAGAATCCCAGTTATTTTTTCCTGCATGTCACTGTGAGCTCCCACTAAATATTGTTCCTGAAGTCCTGATGGACTAGCAGTTCTCCATTGTTGTGGTTTTGTCCCTTGGGGGACATTTGGAAACACCCAGAGATGTTTTTTGGCTGCCAGTGATTGCAGAATAAAATGCTCATGACATCTACTGGGTAGAGGTCAGGGATGTCTTTGAATGCCCTACAAAAGTACACAGGACAGGCTCCCACATTAAGGAATTATTTAGCCAAAGTGTCCATAGTACCAAAGCTGAGAGACATGGCAACAAACCCAAATATGACTTTGTTAAAGATGAATGAGAAATGCTTCAACATATGCCTGGCACATGCTTAATGAAGTTTAGTTGTCATTGATTGCTTATTGAATTTTTATTGGATAAGGCTAGTGATTATTATGTATTAGGTACACTGGAAACATAGGTGAAGGAGAATCTGAGACTATGAGAAGATAGCATGTGGCTGAGATTTAAAGAGTGAGAGGTAGATTAAGAGGAAGACCAGTGGGGTGAGGTGGTGTTGTTTGGGATCCCAAAATGAGATGGATTCAATCAGATGACTTTTCAGCAAAGGACTCAGCTCTGGCAAGAAGCTGAGTAATTCCTGCTGGGCTGATGCCTTTTTCATTTAGCTTTCTATATCAATCTAGTTCTAATTAGTGTATAATATCAAAGAGGTTAAAATAAGTTCAAAGCATACACAAAGAACAAAATAATCATACAGAATAAAATGGTTGTGGTTATCTGTAAGATTCAGCAGGTGTGACCTTATCTAAACTAAGCTTACAGAAACTCCTTGTAACCCAGAGCAGCTCATCCCAGAGACCTTGTTTGCAATGTTTCAGGGGCACTGATCTAAGTAACAATGAGTCCTGCAGCTGTGTTTGAGGGTCAGTCCTGTTTATTTCTCACTACAGTGAGGGCATTCCTGTCACAGAAGACAGTAGATGTGAGAGTATAGAGGCCTGAAAGGGCTGAGATATTTGGGAAAGTATTGGTACTTTTGAATTTCTTGATCCCAAAGTATGGTGAGTGAGAGGTAAGAGAGGTGAAAGGGTGAGTAAGCAGGGACCAGTTCAGATACTTTGTAGGAAACTGGGGATAGGTCTTGTAGGGGGATTTAAATCCACTGAATTATTCTGATCAGAAGTGAGATATGATACCATTTTCAGATCACCCTAGTAGCAGGGGGAGGACAAATAGGAGGGTAGTAATGGAAGCAGAGAGACCAGACAGGAGGTCACAAGGCATGGCAAAGGTAAGAAGAGAAGGAATGAAGAGGGATTTTAGAAGGCAGAGCTAGGATGGATTAGCACCTGGCCTGAGGCAAGGGCTGAGCGAAGAGGGACTTGGATGACTCCCAACAAACAAGGGTGGTGCAGGTGGCGCCAGCCCAAGTTGGGAGCAGTGGAGGAGGAGGAGGTTTTGCATGGGATGATGTGTGAACCAGATATTAAGGTGAGGATGTCCAGTGGTGCAGGTGGGAGTTCACGTATTGGCAAAGCCACACTTACTCAGGAGAATGTGAGGAAGATGAGATGAATGAGCTCTAGGGAGCCCTCATACCTCTCAGGAAGGCTAAGGAAGAGAAGTCTGGGAAGAAGACAGTGGAAGAACAGCCAGTGGCTGAGGAAATGAGGGAAATGTGTGGGCACTAAAACCAGAGGACACTGCTCAAAGGCAAGAAAGTGACCCCCAATGTCAATGTCACACAGAAATCAAAGTGGGGCTCAACAGGTTCTCATTAGGTTTGTCAGCAGGTGTTGATGATAATCTTGGTGACAGTATTTTAGGTAATGAGGCCAGTGGCCAGATTGCAGTGGGTGGCAAGGTTAAGCAGGGAAAGCACAATTTGAAATCTGATTGTAAGGAGAAATTACTGCCTTTTGAAATGAATTTTTAAAAGATATATGTAAATCCAATGTGCCCAACAGGGAAATCTGAAACAGCTTGCTGTGATAAAGAACAGAATCCTAACAAGGAGGAAACTCTTAGATAGACAATTTCAAAAGTGAACCTGTATCAAGTTCAAAGAGTGGACAATTTTTATAAGCAATTTTATAAAGGGAAAGAGTATGTTCAAATTGGTTTACATATTTCATAAACTCTGACCACAAGTGAGCTCTACTATAAGATTTTACAGTATCTAGGATCTTATTTGTATATTAGTTTTCCTCAGAATATAGTTCATGTCTTTTTGTAGGCAAACCTTCTAATAAATATATTTTTCAGTAGGTACTGTAGTTTATGGATGTCTGGTAGCAAAATCCCCAAATTTCAAACTAGAAACCCTTGAGTATCAGATTCTCACACATTTTATATGTTGTTTTGAGATTCATAAATTTACATAAATTTGCTTCCCTCAGCTCACAAGAGTAAGGTTTATATTTTACATGGCATATTCAGAATTCTCTTTCAATGCTAAATTCCTATAAAAATCCCACAGGTAATATTTTGTTTAGCCCCAGGGCATATGTTAATTTTTCTGGCTGGAGGGAGGTGAAATCACTTTCTGAAAGCAATAGGAGCTGAGGCTATAGCTCAGTGGTAGAGTGTATGCTTAGCATGTGCAAGGCTCTGGTTCAACCCCCAGCAGCAAAAAAAGCAAAATAAAATCAAATAAAAACAATAGAGTAATATCAGGGAGACAAGTAACAACAACAACAACAGCTATCATTTATTGAGTACTTAATGGTGCCACACACTGACTAAGCACTTTGCACAGCATTTGTACGCTTCTCATTGTTACCCTCTGAGTTATGGGCCATGATTCTTTCCATTTTACGGATATGGAAGCTAAGGCATACAGAGTTTTGCCCAAACTAATAAGTCACTGAGTCAAGATCTGAACAGACAGTCTAGCTCAATGGTTCATGTTTATAACTACTTAAAATTCTAAGGTGTAGGGAAAGAAAGATATTTGATTGATTCTTCTATTTGGTAGGTAAGAATTCACCCTGAATAGTGATATTCATATCACGTCTTTAGGTCACAGAGATACAATTTTCACTAAGTAGGGGCTGATCTACATCTTCAAAAGAGGCCTTGGGAAGAAGACAGCCTTGTTCTTTACAGATGTGTAAACCATATTATATATGCTAACATTCAATGTCATAATTTGATTCTGTGTTGACTAGCTCGTTTGATTTGATTTATTACTATAACCCAGAAAAACTTATCAAGCACTTACTATATATTGGGCACTATGCAAAGGAATTAAGTTAAAAGAATAAATAAGGCAGAAATTCTTCCTGTCTTCATGGAGCACTTGCATTGGCTAGCAGAAAAGCTTTAAGCTAGCTGGGCATGGTGGTGAACACCTATAATCTTAGCACCTGAAAAGCTGAAAGAGGAGGATCATGAGTTCAAGCCCAGCTTGGTCTACATAGTGAGATCTTGTCTGAAAAAACCAAACCAAACCAACCAACCAAACAAACAAACAAAAATCCTTTAAGCTTCACTTTAGTAAGTGAGGATCCCAAAAGTAATTTGTGGTTAAACAAGTCACCTACTATTCATAGGGTTTTCAATGGCTAATTATTTCAGGAGTGGGTTGCCTTATCCCTTTCCCTAGTCTGTCTTAGTCTGAAAGCTCAGCTGAAACCTGTCCAGCATGGGTGACCTTAGTGGTATCTGAAATGCTGGTGGCATAGCTTTCAGTATCACAGCAACATGCAAGCCCCCACAGCACAACAAGCTGACAGATACGTGGAGGGGCATTTTGCTTAAATGGGTGAAAATACTGCCTTGAGCTAAAATTAATTCCATGTAGAGAGAATGAAAATAATCCTAATTAGACACTGGCCCATTTGGAAGAATTTTATCTGAACCATGAAAGGAGTAATTTCTTTACAATGGAAATCTAAGTTAGAGACTCAAGATAAGTGACTAAGTTATCAAAATGCTCTCAGATTTGGAGCAGAGTTAAGGTCAAGCCAAAATTTAAAACATCCCATGGCTTGTGGGTTATATGAAGGAATGGGCTTTGAGGCTGCTGTCCACCAGGCCTCAGGGCCATGAGAGTGCCAGGAATAATTGAGAATAGATAGGAAAATTTCAGTCCACTAAGTGGTATGGGGAAAGATTTTTCTTTCTTTCAATGATGCCAATTTGCTGGGGGCAGATAGAAAGAGGAGAGGCATCATGAATGTTGAGTCTACATTCTCTTGGTGTAGAAGAAACATTAGCAGGTGACCTGCATCACATTGATGAAAGGAAGAAGCTAGAGCTGTCTAACAGGAAGGACACATGTTCACAGTCTTGTGCACTTTCCAGAACTCTGAGAGCTGCTGGAGCTGTGAGTCAAAGGATTTCCATCCAGGTCAGGCAGGTGTAGCTGGAGCCTTTGAAATTGTAATCTCTGTTTTCTTAGGATGTATGAGCCTTAAGAAGGACATATCAGCTGGGCGCCCATGGCCAGATACCTGCCATCCCAGCTACTTGGGAGGCTGAGGCAAGAGGATTATGAGTTCTAGGCCAGAGGCAGCCTACATAATTTAGCAAGACCCTCCTTCAAAATAAAAAAAAGTAAAAAAATTAAAAAGTAGTAGAGGACTTGCCAAGCATGTGTGAGGCCCTGGGTTCAATATCTAAATGCATCTAAGCCAGGAATGGGGACACATATTTGTAATCTCAGTCATCAGGGGGAGACAGAAGGATCAAGAGTTCAAGCCTAGTCTAGGCTATGCAATGAGTTTCAGGCCAGCTTGGGCTATATTGCAAGACCCTGACTCAAAAAAACAAAATAAATAGGTAAACACAAACAAGCAAGCAAGCAAACAAATAAAGAAGGACATCTAAATAGTGTAACAGAATCACAGTTAGAGTGATAATAGAAAGCATGTTAGACAATGAGTCCTCAGGACAACTGCTGGGACCCCAAGTTTCTCCATCTCAGGTGGCAGTCTCTTGTAGCTTCTGTCTTCCAGGTAGCACATTTAAGTCCTCCTGCAGGGTAACTCAGACCTAATGGGCTCTGGAGTCACATCTTAGCCTTTAGAGAAAACAAAACCACCAGTACCGGCCCCAAGCCACTGGATTTTTCAAGAGAAAGTGGGGTCTCAAGGGTTAGGGGGAAAGTAAAGATTAAAAACTCACGTCTCCTAGGAGAATATCCTTCTTTTGCAACTTTTTCTTAGTTAAATTTTTGGTTTTCCTCCCTCTTATTGTCATCTTCCCTTTCTTCATTGGGTTACTCTGGGAAAAAGTCTATATGACTTCCTTTCCAGAAGTCAAGGTAAAATGGGCCTCAGGCTGCCTCTTGATGGACTTGTGTCCTGCAAGCAGGGGCTAAGGTAGAGCAGAAGAGAAACTTGGCTTTGTAGGTACTTGAGGCCTGGGAGAAAAATCCCCTCTTGTCTGGAAGTGCCTATTCTCAGAAGTGGAATAGTCAGAATCAGGACTTGAATTGGGATGTACATCCTGGGGAAGAAGCCACCTGACCTGCTTCCAGCACAGCTCTCCAGCTAGGACTGGGTTAGGCCAAATGCCTACCACCACCATGTACGTTGGACTTTTTGTGATTTGGGGCACAAAGGTCAAAAAGTAGAGACTGGATCCAGTTGATGTTCCTTTAATCATGCTGATTCTTCCCAAAAGAAGGGTCACACCAATCCTAAAGACTGGTGTCACCTGCCTAGAAGGAAGGAGGTTCTTTTTCTAATTTGCACAAAGATCATACATGGCTGTCTTGCAAAGCACTTCCTCAGGATTGGAGTGTGTGCCTTGGAGGTGTCCACTCTGCTGTTGATAGTCCTCAGCATCCTGTAGCAATTGGAGAGCTGAGGGTTCAGAATCACAGTTCTCATTCTCTCTTTCCTTCCAGCTCTAACTTTAATATATAGATGTTTTTCTTTTGCTGTGGAGGGATCAATCTTGACCTTCTTATAAAGGATTGGGTTCATGTTGGAAAGTTTGACACTTTCTGCTTCTCTTTCTTTATGTGTGTGACAAGGACTCTTAGCAGCTTCCTTCATTTGGGAATGTGTGGATTTTGAGAACTGATTCTTGGAGATTATAGGATAACATTCCCAGGAGAAAATCTAGGCAAATAAGGGAATAGAAACAGATATAGATGGGGTGGGGGAAGCCGTTTTTGTTATAATAAAATTTCTTGTAACAAAGAATTTTTATATGACCAATACCTTTTAGAATGTCTGTTAGGAAATAGAGGTTCCACATTGGAGGGAGTCTCACATTTCAAAGAAAAAGTTTCTATTGCATGACATCTCTGTTAATATCTGTGAGTGTAAGTGAAAGACTCTGGTCACTCGGCAGGAGAGAAGGCAGTGAATGCCTGGCTGGAGTTTAGCTCAGTTGGTAGAGTGCTGTTCTGTAGTCTCTGAGGCCCTGAGTTTGAGCCCCAGCACCACAAATGGGAGAAGGATGTGGCAATCTACTCCCAAACCAATCCCAAACCAATCAGCCACTGAAAACCCTATGAGGGACTATGAGTCGGATATGACTTGAAGGCAGTAACAACAACAGTGAGGCTGGTGCTATGGACCTTAGCCTTAAACAAACATCTTTCATTCAGCTTTCCAAGACAAGGGGCAGGTAGGTCTTAAGTCCCACCTCTGACTTTTGACACCATTTAAGAGAGGAGTCTTATTAAGGAAGAGCTCTGGGAAACTAATTTGGGTATCATCTGATTGTGACTCAGTACAAAATGGCAAGATTTTGTTGAAAAACCCTTTTGGATTGATGTGTGTCTCTTCTAGTTCTGAACATTTCCATTACTGTCTTATAAAAATAATTTTATCAATTTGAGCCATGACAAAGACAAATAATCCACCCTTCAGTCAAAAATTGCTTTGTAAAGACTATATGATCTTTTAAAAAAAAATCTTTTCAGAAATTTTTTGTATCTTCTCTTACTTCTGGTGCTATAAAATTTCATGAGGATATCCTTTGGTCTTTTCTATGTAGTGTTTGGTGGGCCCTTTAATCTGAGCGCTTGTGTCCAATGGTGTGGGATATCTCCTTTTATACTTCTTTGATAATCTTTTTCCACTCTATCTACTCTGTTTTGCCTTTCTGGAGCTCATAGTGTTCAGATATTGGATTTTCTGGGCTAAGCCCCTAAACTGTGCAAAATTCTTTCCCTTTATGATTTTACTGCCTTGATATTTCAGTAATTAATTAATTTATAAAAATGTTAAGTCCAAACTTACAGAAAAGTTGTGGATACAATAGAAAGAATTTTTTTCCTAGATTCTTTGAAAGCAAGTCATACACATGACAAACCATGATATCGAAATGCTTTAGTGTGTATTTCTGACTAACAAAGACCTTTTCCCACAAAAACATGATAAAGCCATAGAAATCAGAAAATTAGCACCATTAGATTACTGCCATCTAATTCTCAAATTGTTCAAGTTTTTCTATTTTCCTTAATAATATCCTCCATAGGAAAAAGATCCAGTTCAGAATCACATGATACAATTAGTTATTTCTCCCTAGTCTCCTTTAATCTCATCTTTCTGTTAATACCTTGAGAATTTTTAACAGTTCAAGTTAGTTATTTTGTAGATTTTCACTAGTGTTGGGATTTTCAGATGTCTTCTCTTGATTAGATTCAGCATGCATTTTTGGAATTCAGAATCTCAAAGAAGCGCTGCCATATGCTTCACACTGCCTGCTGTTAGGTGGTACATGATTTTGATTTGTTCTAGTACTGATGATCTCTTTGATTATTTGACTAAGGAAGTACCTTTCTCACCTTGTGCTCAGACACTTATGCATAGATGCTGTATCAGGTGCTGACTCTCCTAGCTAGGCAGCGATCCTGAATGTGGCAATCTCACTGTGCACCAGGCCACCGCACCCCACCCACCCAGGTCAAGCTTCAGTCACTGCTCTGAGCCACCATAGACCCCTCCCCCAGCTTCCACACAGTGAGGACCCTTCCTTTTCCCAGCCTCACCTAATAGCTTGAAGACTAAATTGTTCAGGAAGGGAAAAAGAAATTCTCTTGTTCTTTTTATTCTGCTTTCTGGAATCTCTCTTCTCCTTTGCCATCCAACATTTCTATTAAACTTTAAAAATTTTCTAACATATTTCCAATCTTCAAGAGCTCTTTTTTTGTTCTCAGTTTGTTCTTTTTAAATAAAACTCTAATCTTGTTTAATGAGTATATTTCTTGTCTGTCTGATGTTGTTGCTTTTTTCCTTTCTTTTTCTCTGTATTTTTATGATAGTTCTAAGTTATTTTTATTGTTTGTTATGGTTTATGCCTTTGTTATAGGGGTTTTCCTTAAATATCTGTCAGCAATTGCCTGTACATTTCTCATTTAAGAATGAACAAATGAAAAGCCAAATGTAGGCACTGTTGTATGGATAAGGCTTGTCAACTGATTGACTTCACTATAAGAACCCCCTCCCTTTATGCCTCCTTGGTTCCCTTATATCACAAGACATCCTATGCTCAAGTTTCCCTATGTCATGAATGATATCTGACTGAAGAGAATAGTTATTGAGAAGAAACCCTTGACAGCTTGCTGAAGTTACTACCCTATTTCTGCTTATTTGTTTCATACTAGGGTATATAAAAGAACATCTATAACTTCATAGACTTGAGAAAGTTAAGGAGTTGGGCCATTGTTGTATTTGATTTCTTTATTTCTTCCTCTTATAAGCAAATTTTAGTAAGTGCCAAGTTTAACCCAAAATTCGAGTCATATATATATGTTGTTGTTGTATGCCGTCGAGTCGGTATCCAACTCATAGCGACCCTCATAGGGTTTTCAATGGCTGACTGTTTTGGGATTGTCTTGGGAGTGGATTGCCAGGTCCTTCTCATATATATATATATATATATATATATATATATATATATATATATATATATATCTTCTATAGATATTTTGTGTATACACACACACATACACATAAACATGTGTATATAAATATATACATAGGCTTCCTGCTGAAGGACTAGAATCAATGATATCCTGGTAGCTAAGAGCATACCTAAAACCAGTCCTAGGTTTTATTTATTTATTTGTTTGCTTATTTTATTTTATTTTTGAGACAGGGTCTCAGTATGTATCACAGGATATCCTGAAACTTTTAATCCTCCAGCCTCAGCTTCCTGAGTGCCAGGCATATAGGCATGTGCCACCATGTCCGGCTAACAGCCCTGGCTTCTAAGTATCATTGTCCAGTTAAAATAACAAGGGCTTCATGGGAAAATAGATCATGTTAGGCTAGAATAGAAAAAGTATAAGATAAGCCTAGAATATTGTATGGTACCAGAAAGTAAGAAAGTACTGAAAGAAAGAAAGAGAGAAAGAAAGAAAGAAAGAAAGAAGATAAAGGAAAGAAAAGAAAAAAAATGGGGACACATCAAATGAACTTAAGATTCTACTTAAAAGAGGTTTTATTGGCCAAACCTGAGATAATTTGACAGTGTAGTGGAATATAATCCATAGAATAAGATAAATATCCAACTCCATAGTGATATAAGTAAATAATAAATATTTAAGGTCAAGAAAAATGCTTTCCATATTGAATTTCAATTAAAAATACAGAAGGAATGATAGAGAAAAAACCTACCAATTGGTAATCACTGTAGCAATAATTCTTACAAGGCCAGAGGCACCAGTGGATGCTTCAGTTAGTGGGTTGAAATTTGTTGAGAAACAAAGTATTTTGCTTCCCATGATACAGAGATTAATTGCGAAAAATAACACTTGGTGGAGAAGCCTGAAAGAAATCACATTACATAAGTGATCAAAGTTAATATCACCAGTAGTGAGATATGTGGACATTGTATGCTTCCTGATATGGTGTGCTGAGGAGGAACATTCTCTAAGGTGACTGAGCAGTACTCCTTAAAACTATTACAGTCATTCAAGAAGAGAAATAATGAAGGTATGTTCTGAAATACAAGAGACTAAGGAGGCATGCCAAATAAGTGCAGTGGGTGGGCCTGGATTAAAACCAACATCAGATAAAGAAAATATATGATTTGAATAAGGACTACAAGTTAATTTTTGTTGCTGTTAGATGCCATCGAGTCATGTCTCCCTAATAGCAACCCTATGTACAGCAAAATGAAACATTCCTCAACACTGTGCCAGGCACACGATCATTTTATGGTTAAGCCCATTGTTGCAGTCATTGTGTCAGTCCATCTAGTTGATGGTGTCTCTCTCTCTCTCTCTCTCTCTCTCTCTCTCTCCCCCTCTCTCTCTTTTTTTTTTTTTTGGCTGAACTGCCACTCTCCCAAACATAAAGTCTTTCTCCTGGGATTGGTCCCTCTTGACAACATGTTCAAAATACGTAGGATGCAGCATAGCTGTCCTTGCTTCCAAGGAGCACTCTGGTTGCACTTCTTCTATGGTGGTTCTGTTGGTTCTTTTGGCAGTTCATGGTATATTTGATATTCATCTCCGGCATCATAATTCAAAAGCATCAATTCTCTTGCCTCCCTAATTCAAAGTCCAGCTTTTATAAGCCTATCATGAAACTAGAAATACGATGGCATGTGTCAGGTGCACCTTTGTCTTTAATGTGACATCTATACTTTTCACCACTTTAAAGAAGTCTTTTGTAGCAGTTTCTCTCAATACAATGCATCTTTTGATATCTTTACTATTCCTTCTGTGGGTGTTAATTGTAGAAACCAGTAAAACAAAATCTCGGACAACCTCAACCTTTTCTCCATTTATCATGATTTTGTGTACTGACCCAGTTGTAAGGATTTTTGTTTTGTTGATGCTGAAGCACAATCCATACAGAAGATTCATCAGTAAATATTTCAAATCCTCTTCACTATCTGCAAGCAGAGTTGTATCATCTGCATAATATAGGTTGTTAATGATTCCTTGTCTGATCTTGATGCCATGTTCTTTATTATAAAGTCTAGCTTTTCAGATTATTTGCTCAGCATAGAGGTTGAAGAGGTGTGGTGAAAGGACACAGCCCTGACACACACCTTTCTTGATTTTAAGCCAGGCAGTATTTCCTTGTTTTGTTTGAATGACTGCCTTCTTGTGCATGCACAGATTCCTAGTGAGTTCAATTAAATGCTCTGGTATTCTCATTCTTTTCAATGTTAACCATAATTCGTTATGATCCACAAAGTCAAATGCCTTTGCATAGTCAATAAAACATAGACATCTTCTGGTATTCTCTGCTTTCAGTTAATATCCATCTGATATCAGCAATGATGTCCCTGGTTCCATTTCTTCTTCTGAATCTGGCTTGATTTTCCAGTGATTCCCTGTGAATATATTACTGCAGTTGCTTTTGAATGATCTTTAGCAAAATTTTACTTGTGTGTGATATTAGTGATGTCATTCAACAATTTATACATTGGGATTGGTTTGGATTCCCTTTCTTGTGAATAGGCACAAATATGGATCACTTCCAGTCTGTCGGCCAGGTAGCTGTTTTCCAAATCTCTTGGAATAAGTAAGTTAGCACCTCCTGTGCTGCATCTGTTTGTTTAAACATCTTAATTGGCATTCCATCAATTCCTGGAGCCTTGTGTTTTACCGATTCCTTCGAGACATCTTCCACTTCTTCCTTCAGTGCCATTGGTTCCTGACCATATGTAACCTCTTGAAATAATTGGTCATCCACCAATTTTTTGGTATAATGACTCTGTGTATTTCTTTCATCTTCTTCTGAAGTTTCCTGCATTATTTAATATTTTCCCTGTAGAATTCTACACTATTGCCACTTGAGGCTTGAATGTTTTATTCAATTCCATAAACTTGAGAAAAACAGAGCATGTCCTTCCCTTTTGGTTTTCTATCTCCAGCTCTTTGTACATGTTATTATAATATTTGATTTTGTCTTCTAGAGCTGCCTTTAGAAATCTGTTTAGTTCTTTAACATCATCATATCTTCCTTTTACTTTAGATGCTCAACATTCAAGGGCAAGCCTCAGGGTCTCTTTTGACATATAATTTGGTCTTTTCTTTTTGTCCTGTCTTTTCAAATAACCTTTTGCTTTCCTCATGAATGATGTCTTTGATGGCATGCTACAACTCTGGCCTTTAATCATTAGTGTCTAAAGCATCAAATCTGTTCTTCATGTGGTCTCTGAACTCAGGTGGGATATACTCAAGGTCATACATTGGCTCTTGTACTCTTGTTCTAATTTTCTTCAGTTTCAGTTTCAACCTGCATATGAGTAGTTGATGGTCTGATCTACAATCAGCCCCTAGTCTCATTCTGACTTTTGATATTGAGCTTTTCCATTATCTTTTCCCACAAATATAGTCAATTTAGTTCTTGTATGTTCTATCTGGTGAAATCCATGTGTATAGTAGCTATGCACTATATGTGAAACTTTTTTTATTAGTTGAATTATTTCAAAATGAAAAGTTAAAAAGCTTTTAATAAAATAATTATATTAGGGCTGCTGTGAATTTCTGTTAAGCATCCCTGAAATGTCATCATAGATTAAGTCTTTCTCTGGAGCCTTCTGGGAGAAGGTGGAGGAAGGGATTCAAAGTTTCAATTCTTTATTCAGTATGTAGACTTCTATTCAATCCTGTCATTTTCATTTAGTGCTTACTCTTTATTGAACATTGTGTATCCAAGCCTGAAAACTTTTTGACTCAGTTTTCCCAAAGAATATTCATCTTATTCCAGTAGTAGGTAGAGGAGGGCTGGCAATCTAGTTGCATGGGGTAGGAAGAAGAACGGGACTGGTGTGTGAACATTTCTCATGAGGACTTCACCTATCAGATTGTTTTCAGTCCTGCATCCTGTCCTTGCCTTCACAGGCAACTGGTGCCTCCAAGTTCAAAGCCTTGTAGGGGCTGCATGGCACAAATCAGCTTGCTGTCCTTCTCAAGGCATTTCACTTTTGACCTTTCCTAATGAGCTGCCACTGATCCATTCACTTTGTCACCTCACTTTCTGCTGTCTCCCCTCCCATTCTCTTTGTCTATATGGGTTCTTGCTTTTTATACCTTTGCTGTCATTTTAAAGTCATTGCAGTGGGAAGTAAAGACAAATGCATACTGTTAAATTCCAGACTTTATTGGAAGTCCTCAGGAGTATTTTGTACCATTTATCTGAGCAGGGCCATCTGATCCTCATGCAAAATGGACTTAGTCTAATACTGTACCTTTCAGAATTCCTGAGGTATACATGAAGATTAGGTGCCTCCGTCAGCTCTTATAACCTTGAGACCCTGGTTCATAAAAAGGCTCTCTATTCATGTGAAGACCAATGTAGGCTTCATTTCAGCAAACAGTATCCATACAATACTTACTCAGGTACCAGACTTCAAGATGTGCTGTAGAAGTCATTTTCTTCTGAGAGGTTGGCATACATAGGGTTGATTGACTAAGACTTGAGATTTAGCCACTCTGGGATATTAGGGGAAGTAGAAATTAAAGAGGGAAGAAAACATGGCTACAACCATGCCAGACACATTGGTGCACTCCTGTAATCCCAGAGACTCAGAAAGTGGAGGCCAGAAGATTGCAAGTTTGAAGCCAGATGCAGCCTGTGCAATTTAGTGAGACCCTATCTCAAAATTAAAGAAATAAAAAGATGGGGGCAGGAATATAGCTCAGTGGTAGAATGCTTTTTTAGTATGCTCAAGGCCCTAGATTCAACCCCTCATACTAGAAAATAATCAAACAAAACACCATGAACTTCTTGGGAGCTAGACACATCTCTGTTCAAATTCATTTACTTTCTGCATATTCTTGAGTGAGTTATTTATCCCTTAATATCTTTAAGTCATTCACATGTTAATAATACCCTGTTGGTTCATTGTGAGTATTAAGTGATACAAGGTATATAAACCATAAATGGCACCTAATTTTGTTCCTACAGCCTATTAAAATGTTTACTTACTGGTTCTTTCAAGGAAGACAGAAGCAAATAGTAGGGAGAAAAAGAGTGTTGTGTCCATTCTAAAGGTGAGCTATGATAATCTTGCTCATTAGAACTGAACTAGAGAGCATGAACCTAAGGGTGCACTCCCCTAAATGCTTTGATTTGATTTTGAGGTCTAACCCACTCAAGCTGCAGGTCTCAACTTCCCCCTCTGAACTCCTCCCTGCAGATGATATTGTTTCCCTAGCAAACCAGAGCCCTGACAGATGAGGCTTCCTGCCAAGAAGGTCCCTTTCTGTTCTCTTGTTGAATCTGTTCAGCAAATAATCATTACCTCATTCCCTTAGAAGTTAAAGCCCATGTATACCATGGTGAAAAGTGTTGACACCTGGCCCAAGGTCTTCCCAATGTTCCAGATGGGAAGCCATGCCTGCAGGAAGTAGCAGTATTTCTGGCCAGGAAAATTGCCTCTAAGTGGAGCTATTAGATACATAGAAATGTATCTGTTAGTGGTGTAGGGTGATAGAAAAATTCCTCCCACCTTGTTCCCCACTCCCTCCCTCCTTCCTTCTCTCCTTCACTCTCTTTTGCCTTCTCCTTCCTCTCTCTTTCTCCCTCCCTTCCCCTTCCCCCTATCTCATTTACTTTCTTCTCATGTAGTTCACAGAAGGAGGGTTTCATTAGCCCCATCTTGCAGGGTTAGCTGGTGCTGTAGGGGTCAGGGTTTGGTAGACTCTGCCCTTGGATTTTAGTGGGTTCCCTCCAGGGAGGCCATAAGACCCATCTTGGTGCTCCCAAGAAAGTTTCTTTAAGAATAAGAAAGAGCAGCTGTTGCCTCCAGGACTGCTGTTCAAGAAACTCATAACAGCGCCAGCCTTGATTTTAATATTCTTTTATGGAAA
Organism: Pedetes capensis; assembly: GCA_007922755.1. NCBI lineage: Eukaryota > Metazoa > Chordata > Mammalia > Rodentia > Pedetidae > Pedetes > Pedetes capensis. The sequence goes on from VMDO01018072.1 coordinate 32,747, forward strand.
GGCTGGAGGAAGACATTTTACAGCTGGCAAATGTTTTTAAACATATCAGTATATGTACTCACCAAGCCTTGCAGAAGCCAAGGGGGATGCTGTGTATCACCAGAAGCCTTGCAATTTCTTCAGAGAGCAACGTGGGAGAAGTGCTAGTTGTCTTAGAAGGCAGGACAAGAGTCCAAATAACTACTTTTAAGAGCATATTTTGGGGAGTAAGATTATTTTTTATTTACATACAATTTTTTTAAAGCATATGTTTTTCTCTTTAACTGGTGGATAAAACTTCTTAAAGGAAACAGACTTGCTCTGTGCACATGAGTAACTAGCGCAGATGCACCTCTTGTAAGTTTTGCTTTTCCAATTTTAGCTAAAAGTTTTTGTAGGGCTGTTTCCAAGCCATATAAAATGATTTTGGTACAAATGGACACATACTGTGCAGTATGTGTGAAGGATTTGAGCCCAGGCTTTGAGTTTTACCATCTAAATGTATCTTGCCACAGGTTCTTCACTGAGAGGAAACTCTTGGGTAGAAGCCACCACATAGTTCATGAAATTTAAGAAAGAACTCAACCCTCTTGGGTTTATACAGTGGGTTCCTATATAAAGTTGAAAAATCAAACAAATTACAGAAAGATCTGGATAAGTGAGATGAATCCATCTTCATTGATGATACCCCCACAAAAAGATGAATATAAAAAGCATCTTGAATGAAATAGATGGACTTGTAGAATTAAACACATAGGATATTTTTAAAACCAAGATCTAGGATTACTGTGAGGAAGCATGAAAGGATTCAACCGGCTGTCCAAGTAGGGTTCCTGGAGCAGCCCGTAGTAGGGACACCTTTGTCCAGTATCTGAGTGTCCAGCCTTATGTTTGCATCAGCACAGCAGAATATGAAGGAACACTTTCTAAGCACTTGACACACTGATTTATAAAATGCCCCAGCTATGTAGTCATCATGTTCTCCTGCCCACCTGCCTGGGTTGCCTCACCCCCGTGCTTTCTCTGGATACCATGAGGTTCTTTGGTAAACTTAGAAGAATTGCCTAGTGTCATGGGGCACACTGTGTTGTCCCAGTCTGACCAGAAAAGCCTGTTTTCTAGAAACCAGAAACCATAAATTGTCGGCCTCCTGGTTACACTTACTTTAAAAACCCTAACCAGGATTTCTGTTTGTTCCTGTCTCTAGGCTCCACATAGAACCTTCCATTTGCATTTGACACTAGCAGGTTACAATTTTCAGAACTGTAGGTTATCTTAATAAGCTAAAGTCCACTTCAGATTAGTAGTTTCCTTTAGAGATACAGAAGACAACCTTCACCCCACCCTTGACAGGTCTTGGCAGGAGCTCTGGTCTTATCCATGTACAATATGTTTGCTGTACATCTCAGGATGGATGACTTGTAGGGGATGAATAGCTGTGGCAGGGCAGGTATTGATTTTTGTCATTTTCAGTTTTCAAAGACGTCATTTTTTTTACCTTGTTTCTAAATGCTAGTGTTAAATTTAAGGACTTCTCTGACAATTGAGAATTATTTTTTGTAGTGTATTTTCCAGGTCATTACTGTTATATAGTAATTCTACTTAGTCAAGCTGCATATATCCAAAATCAATAAGAAGATATAAAACAATTCCAGAACTTGCACCCATCTGGTTGATTCATAGAAGTGCAGCCTCTCAAGAATCTCTCTCATTCCAAGTGGAGACCAGAGGAATCTTTAGGATGCTTCACAAACCCCTCTGTCATCCAGATGTGCTCCTGGTCAAATGTCACACCACACTCAGTGAATCAGGAATCTCAGGGTATTTGACCTGGTACTTGGCCAACCTTATCTTTCTGGAGACTCCATTGCCTCTCTGCAAAATTCCCTTGGCTATGCTCTTGGTCAGGTACTGAGATGGACTAGGGCCTGATGAAAACATTGCAGTGAAGCTACAAATAGTTAGCTTTGTAGTCTCATGAAAGATGGGCTGAGATATGGAATACAACAAGAGCCCAGGAAAGAAAGCATAAGCTTTCTTCAGCTCCCTTCTCCATCAGAGTTTGTGTCTATCTCTGATATATTTGGGGAAATCTTTCAGTGTCCTGGAGAAAGCCAAAGAACTTTGACTTTAAAATCGTTGTAAAAATTTTGATGCAGGATATTGGAAAACCTTTAAGGAAAATCAGTATTTTCAAAGCTTTTGTTGCTTTTCTGTATTATTAAATATTTAGATAAAAATTCACTTTGGTTTTTTCTTAGAGAAAAATCCTTCTTTCATAACTTTAAAAAACAAAACAAAATAAACAGAACAGCCTTTGGGCTGTGAATGGAGCTCAATAGGGCATTTGCCTAGCATGTGGGAGACCATGAGTTGAATCCCTAACACACACAAAAAAAAAAAAAAAAAAAAAAAAAAAAAAAAAAAAAAAAAAGGAAGGAAAAGAAAGAAAGCAAACAACTTTATTGTTTGGAATGGTTTTTGATTAACACTTTGTCTCCTTAGACTTCTCTTGACTGTGACAGTTTGTCAATCTGTCCCTGTTTTTGATGCTGTTGGCATTTAATTTTAAGGAATGCTGAGCAGGCCTTTTGTAGGATCCTCCTCTATTAAAAGTTGTCTGATGTTTTCCTTTTATTAGGTTTTATGGATTTTGAGAAGGAAGATCACAGAGCTAACATGTCATTTTGTCACATCATATCAAGATTATATAATATCAACATGATTTTTGGTTGTTTGTTGATCTTGATTACCAGACTGAGATGTGTTTCACAGACATTTCTCCACTATAAAGCTACTCTGTTTTGTTCTTCTTTAGTTTCATGCCCCATTCTGCTCCTTAGGGGCAGAGTATATATATATATATAAATTATCTTGAATTCTTAGGTATGGGAGATTTATCTCTCCCCTATCTCCAGCAATTATATGGCTATTTATTTTTATCAGTATGGACTTACAGAAATTTATTTTATATTTAGGTTATAATCTAGTATGACTTCATTTATTGTTTCAGTTATTCTAATATTGGCCTTTGGGAGTTGTAGCCATTGGTTCCTGGGCTTCTTTGTCATGCTCCCATCAATTGGATTTTTTTATTACACTCATATGCTGCATAATGAAATTTTGGTCAACAATGGATCACAGATTTTATGGTCGGTCCATAAGATTATAATGGGGCTGAAAATGTCCCATCACATAGTGGTGGTGTAGATACTGTAATGATGTAGCACAACACATTAGTAAAGTGTGTGTGATTATGTTGAAGTAAACAAACCAGTCATATAAAAGTATTGAACATACAATTAAGTACAATATATAATACTTGGTAATTTATGACTGTTACTAAGTAATGTATTTATTATATCATACTTTTTATCATTATTTAAGTGTATTCCTTATACTTATAGGAAATGTTTATACAAAGCAATATACTGTGCTACATCATCAACAGCCTCATCCTTTTGGTATTTACTGCATCTCTTGACTGCATTAAAAGGCCACATTGAGTGATTGACTTACACAACTAGGTTTGTGTGAGTGCATTCTATAATGCTTACATGGTGACAAATTGTCAATAGCACATTTCTCAGAATGTGTCTTCATCATTAAGCAGCACATGACTGTATTTCCTTACTTTCTGGCATTATAAGACACTCTGAGCTTAACTTATAATTTTTTACCCCAGTCTTAGAATAAGCTATTTCTTCAAGAAGTGCTGCTTCCTTCTATTGGAGAATAGTCCTACAAATAAACATGAGGACTTTGTGAGGTATTTATTTTATTCATCATCATCGCTTATAATGTACTATTATATAAATATACCAAATTTTTTAAATCAATTCTACTATTAATGTACATTTGATTTTTTTTTCAATTGAGATTGTTACAAATGCTACCACAGTGAATATTCCTGAGCACATACTCCTATATATATCCTCTATATGTATTTCTTGTTGAGTATATATCTAGGAATGGAATTATTATGACACAGATTCTATATAGATAAATATTTGCAAGGAGAGAGAGAGAGGGAGAGAGAGAATATGAAATATGAGCTGGGACCTGGGTGCTAGATGCACTCCTTGCTATGGGAATGTCATTTCTTCCAGGCCCTCTCAGCTGACAGAGCAGGGATACCAACCCATGAGGACACACAGATATATAAATATTTAAATATGGAACCATCTGCATCTATATAAACTAAACATGAGTTCTTCCTGATATTTCTAACTCTAACCCATTATCATATGCATACAGATTGTCCTAGCCATCTTCCCTTGCTTGTCTATAAAGTCATATTCCAACAGAGAGAAATCTGGCTCTGTGGGAAATTAATATGCAGATATGCCAATGTTAACATTTTCAAAAATGTTTTTCAAACATCTCTGCCTTTGTCTCTGTCCATGCTTTTGCTTTCTGCCAAAGTCAGTTTCAATCTCTCTCTCTCTCCACACACACACACACACACACACACACACACACACACACACCTGCAGCCTTACCACTGTGTCATCAGATCCCATCAGATCTCGGAAGCTAAGCAGGATTAGACCTGGTTAGTCCTTGGATGGGGGACCATCTGGGAATACCAGGTGCTGTAGGCTTGGGAGAAGGACCCGGCAATTCACTCTCAAAAAACAACCAGCCATTGAAAACCCTATGAATAGCAGAGAAGGACTAACAATAGTGTTTTACCTATTGTATGTAGGGTCGCTATGAATCAGATACCTAATCAATGGTACCTAACAACAACAACAACATATATATATTTATATATATATATACATACATATATATACACACATATGTATACATACACACACACACACACACACACACACACACACACACACACACACTTGTTTTTGTTAGATGCCATCAAGTCCAGGCAATTCATAACAACCCTATGTACAGCAGAACAAAAAACTCCCCCGCACTGTGCCAGGCACATAATCTTCTATATGTTTAAGTCTATTGTTGCAGCCACTATGTCAGTCCATGCAGTTCAGGGTCTTCTTTTTTTTCGTTGACCTGCCACTCTCCCAAACATCATGTCCTTCTCCAAGGATTGGTCCCTCCTGACAACATGTCCAAAATAGACACAGTCTAGCCATCCTTGCTTCCAAGGAGGACTCTTATTTCACTTCTAGGGGAGATTTGTTGGTTCTTTTGGCAGTCCATGGTATATTCAATATTCCTTGTCCCTATTTCTGTTTTCTAGCCCTGGAGGCTAGGGATGCTTAAGCATGTTATGATGCAAAAAACAGCTTCACACCAAAGAATTATCCAGCTCTAAATGTCAATAGTGTCATGGGTAAGCCCCCATTTAAAGCAATGCTTTACTCATGATCAGTGCTATATAAACTAATAACTTTGATGTGATGTGTTAAAGATTTCCTTTTAGATGAAGATAGAAGAGAATGGAGTGGTGTAACATCTCTGTTCTGCTTTAGGACACTGAGGAGATGTTTTGTGAGGATTCTAAGTCTTCAATATGCATCTTTAGCATGTCCAGCACAGTGCCTAACACGTAGTAAGTGCTCAGTAAATCAGAGCTCTTGGGACTAGTGCATCTTTATTATTGTTCACAGTGAGAGTTGTCAATCTTTTTATGAATTGGAATTGCTTTGTATTTTCCTGAAGGCTTTTGATAAAAGGATATGAGGTGTGGTTGTGGAAGGAGACAGAGTATTGAATTCAGGATTGGGGAGGGGTTGCCCTGGGTGGCCTTTTCCTTCTCCACTGGAAATACTGACACTCCAGAATGGATGGTTGGCCAGCAGGGCCTTCAGCAAGTGGCTAGAGTGGGGCACCTTGGTGGACAGGAAGATTGAAATATCCTGATGCTAACTATTTAGAGACGCAGTTGGCAAACTCTTTCCATAAAGGCCCACATAGTAAATAATTTAAGCATTTGGGGCCAAGAAGAAAAATTAAGGATATTACGAACATAATTACTGGTATACAAGAGAGAAAACTCTCCGTAAATTTTTCATTTAAAAAGTTTAAGACTTTATGAACTCTAAATTTGAATTTTACATAATTCTTACATATCATAAAAAGGTATTCTTTTAATTTTTTCCAACTATTTAAAAATATAAAACCCATCCTTAGTTCCTAGGACATGCAAAAATAGGTGGTGTGTTGGATTTGGCCCATGGTTGTAGTTTGCTGACCACCAGCCACAGTGTCATTCCCTCAGCCTATGGCTGGTTCCCTATCACCAACTCTGGTCATATTCTCTGTAATGTATTTTCCACAGCTGCTGTGCTGTTCTATATTCCCCCTATTGGTGTAGAAGGGATTCAATTTACTCACTTTCTAAAGATATTAGGCATCTAATTCCTAATGTTGGGACCTTTCCTGTAGGCTCTGTGAAAACACAACCAATTTGTTGGCAACAGAGTCAGAATCTAAAATGGAATGAGAAAACAGCCTCCAGCTGAAAATGAGCTGATCCCTGCCGCCTCTAAGATGTGTTTCTGGCAGCCATCAGGCCAGGCAGGGGCTTAGCGCAGCTCGAAATGGGAAGGGCAGGCTCTTCATACACCAGCCTCTCTCCTAGACCTAGCAGGTGAGAATGTCCACGTGTCGTGTTGCTACTTCCCCACACCCCTGCCCTCCTTACAAATCAGAAGAAGAAATAGGCCAGACTCCAGGGGACCATTTTATTTACCAGCCTGTAGCCCTACCACCCTGGCATCTGATCCCATCCGATCTCTGAAGTTAAGCAGAGTTGGGGCTGATTAGTACTTGGATGGGAGACTGCCTGGGGATACCAGGTGCTACAGGTTTGGGAGAAGGACTTGGTAGCCCACGCTCCAAAAACAATCAACCATTGAAAACCCTATGAATAGCAAAGAAACACTGATATAGAGTCAGACATGGCACGGTGTCAGGGCGTGTTTCATCTGTTGTACGTAGGGTGGCTATGAGTTGGACCTGACTCTACGGCACCTAACAACAACAATAATTTCATTGACCAGAAATTAGGATTTCTTTCTGTGGGAGCAGGAGGGCTTGAGAGTTTCCTGAGGTAGGGCAGGTGGACTGGCAGGGCACAGGAGGGCCAGGTGCCAGACAGGCAAAGAAAGGTTGTGCTCAGTCTGGGATTAGGTGACATGCAGGGGTGTGGGAAGGTAGGAAGTTTGGAAGCAAGGATTCCAGCACAGCCTTAGAGCCTGAGTCTGGAAAGCAGCTCCTGGCTGCTGAATGCCAAATAAGAAAAGGCAGGTCAGGGGTCTTGGTGCTCTCCACTGCCTACTGGGACAGCCTCATCACCTGCCTCTCTCCCTCCTCAAACTAAATGCCAGCAATTAAAAGAACACTTAGTTCTAGGTCCCTGAACATGATGGGTTCTCTCATTGCATCCTCCCATCATTTCTACTTGCTGTTTTCAGCATCCTTAAAATTTATACCCCTCTACCTCTCATCTCAAGAAAACTCTTGCTTATTCTTCATGTGTTAGGTGAAGCATAATACCTCTGGGAAGCCTTGCCAATGCTCTCTGATGTGCTCTTTCCCAGGTCCTTGCCCTGGCACTATACCCAGATGGCCTTCCACTTGTCTCCACTACTGGTGGTGAACAAGGCCAGGAAAGGAACACAGCCTTCCCACAGTGGTAGTCTCAGCCCCTCCCACAAGGTGCCTAGTGTCCTAGGAGATGAAAGGCCATCTGATAGTAAGTCCAGCTCCTGGGGCACTGGAGAGGAGCTCAGTGACAAGGTCTGTGGTTCCTGGAGAAGCTTTTCCAAAGCAATTGGTTCATGAAAAATGGGGAGTCCTCAAAAACAGGGTTCCCCCAAAATTTTAAACATTCAACCCAATGATTTCAACCCTAGATATTCACCTGAGAGAAATGAAAACATGCTCACTGAAAAATTTGTGCACAAGTGTTCGTAGGTTCAGAATATTTATAATAGCTATCAACTAATAGTGGATACACAAATGTGGTACCTCCACATAATAGGCTATTAATCAGTCATAAAAAGGAGTGAGGTTCTGGTACATGCCATAACACTGAAGAACCTTGAAAAGAATATATTAAGTAAATGGATCCAGACACAAAAGCCGACATATGGTATGATTCCATCTATCTGAAATAACCAGACTAGGCAAATTCGTAGAAACTGTAGGTAGATTGGTAGCTGCCAGGATTTGGGAGAAAAGAGGAGTACTGAGTGATTCCGTCATGGCTATAAGATTTCCTTTGGAGTGAACATGTTCTAGAGTTAGATAGCAGTGATGATTGCACAACATTGAAGCCACTGAACTGTAAACTTTTAAAATGGTGAATTTGATGTTATAATGAATTTTACCTCAATAGTAATAAATTTTTTAAATATTATAATAATATAATAAATTATAATATATAATATATAATATAAATTATATAATAATAATAATAATAATAATAATAATAATAAATTTTTTAAATAATATTTTTTTTAAAAAGAGTGAGGTCAGCTTTTAGCTTCCTGTGCAGAAAGATCCCCTGGCACAGAGACGGTATTTCTGATGTCTTCATCTCCTGGTGGGCCTGAGTCCAGGTGGGGCCACTCTCCAGAAGAGGGCAAAATGCAAACTGGCCTCTCTCCAGTCCCAAGAGCAGGCACTAACTTCTTTCTATGACTCCACTGAGGCACATATTTATATTTCTATTTGTTGTTGTTAGGTGTCATCAAGTCAAGTCTGACTCATAGCGACCCTATGTATAGCAGATTGAAACACTCCCTATTCTGTGCCAGGCACACGATCTAATTTATGTTTAAGCCCATTGTTTCAAACACTGTGTCAATCCATCTGGTGGAGGGTCTTCCTTTTTTCATTGATCTGCCACTCTCCCAAACATGATGTCTTTCTCCAGGGATTAGCCTCTCCTGATTACATGTTCTAAATATGTAAGACACAGTCTAGCCATCCTTGTTTCCAGGGAACACTGTGGTTGCACTTCTTCTAGGACAGATCTGTTCTTTTGGTAGTTCATCATATATTCAACAGGCATCTCCAGCACCATAATTCAAAAGCATCAATTCTTTTCTTGTCTCCCTTTTTCAACATCCAGCTTTCACAACCATATGATACGACTGAAAATACCATGGCATGAGTCAGGTACACCTTTTGTCTTCAATGTGACGTCTTTACTTTTCAATACTCTAAAGAGATCTTTTGCTGCAGCTTTTCCCAGAGCAATGTGTCTTTTGATTTCTTGACTGCTGCTTCCACGGGTGTTGATTATAGAGCCAAGCAAAGCAAAATCATGGACAACCTCAATCTTTATTTATCATGATGTGTACTGACCAATTTGTAAGGATTTTTGTTGATGTTGAGGCATAATCCATACAGGACATTGTGTTCTTTAATCTTCATCAGTAAATGTTTTAAATCCTCTTCACTTTCAGCAAGCAGAGTTGTGTCATCTGCATAACACAAGTTGTTGATGAGTCTTCCTCCAATCCTGACATGGTGTTCTTCCTCATAAAGTCCAGTTTCTCAGATTATTTGCTCAACATAGAAATTGAAGAGATATGGTGAAAGTCTACAGCCCTCATGCACACCTTTCTCAACATTAAACCAGTCAGTGTTTCCTTGTTCTATTCAAACAACTGCCTCCTGGTTCATGTACAGATTCCTCATGAGTACAATTATGTGCTCTTGTATTCCCATTTTCCAAAGTGTTATGCATAATTTATTATGATCCACACAGTAGAATGCCTTTGCATAGTCAATAAAACATAGAAAGACATCTTTCTGATATTCTCTACTTTAGCCTAATATTTACCTGACATCAGCAATGATGTCCCTGGCTCCCCGCCCTCTCCTGAATCCCACTTGATTTTTTGGTAATTCCCTGTCTATATACTGCTGCAGTTGCTTTTGAATGATCTTTAGTAAAATTTTGCTTGTGTATGATATTAATGATATTGTCCGATAGCGTCCTTGAGTTGGATCCCCTTTTTTGGGAATAGGCACAAATATGGATCTCTTTCAGTCAGTTAGCCAGGTCGCTGTTTTCCAAATCTATAACATAAACATGTTAACACCTCCAGTGCTGCATCTGTTTGTTGAAACATCTCTATTGGTATCCCAGCAATTCCTGGAGCCTTGTGTTTCACCACTTCTTTCAAGGCAGTTTCCACTCCGTTCTTCAATACCATTGGTTCCTCCTCATATGCAACCTCTTGGAATGGTTGGTCATCTACCAATTCTTTCTTGTATAATGACTCTGTGTATTCCTTCTATCTTCTTTTGATGTTTCATGCATCATTTAACATTTTCCCTGTAGAATCTTTCACTACTGCCACTCAAGGCTTGAATTTTTTCTTCACTTCCTTAAGCTTAAGAAACATAGAATGTGTTCTTCCCTTTTGGTTTTCTGCATCCAGCTCTTTGCACATGTCATTATAATATTTATTTTTGTCTTCTCGTGCTGCCTTTTGAAATCCTCTGTTTAGATTCTTTTTTT
>VMDO01018073.1:0-17178 GCA_007922755.1 Pedetes capensis
GATTTGAATCTTTTTAATGAGAGAGAGAGAGAGAGAGAGAGACTAACACATTGCAGATAGAGTTGGAATTCTTTTTATACCCTTTTCCAGACCCTTTCCCCTTCCTCCCTCCCCAGATACAATTATCAGGAAGTAGGTATCCTTCATTTGATATCATAATTTTTTTTACTAAATATGTATAGGGCCATAAAATAAATAACATTATTGTGGTGTTTTAAATTTAATGTCATGTTGTAGCTATCTTTCTGCAGCTTAATTTTTATTGCTCTGTTTTTAAATTTAGGGAATTTATCCACCTTGATAACATAACTCTAATTCATTCATTTTAATTGCTGGGTAGTGTTCCATAGAATTAGTGAACCATAATTTATTGACTCATTTTCCCACTCATGGACATTTAGGCTATTTTTATTTTATGTTACTACTAACAACGCTACAGTGAACACTTCTGCACATATGTCCTTGCATACATTGGAAGGGCTCTCTCCTAATGCCTAGAACTGCAGGGTTCTCTTGAATGCACATCTAGCTTTTCTAGATCTAGACACTGCCAGATGCTATTTAAAGTGGTTAGTGTTCTCCATCATTGCCCCCTTACAATCTACTCTAAAACAGCAGTCATCATCACTCTATGAAAATATCACTTCATGTCACTGTTTGCTCAACACCTAGCAGTGCCTCCCCATTTCACTCAAAACGGCCTTGTTATTGTTGTTGTTAGGTGCCATTAAGTAGAGTCCCACTCATAGTGACCCTTTGTACAACAGATCAAAACACTTCCCGATTCTGTGCCAGGCACACAATCTTATTTATGTTTAAGCCCATCATTGCAGACACTGTGTCGGTCCATCTGGTGCAGGGTTTCCCTTTTTTTCACTGACCTGCCACTCTCCCAAACATGATATCTTTTTCCAAGGATTAGTCTCTCCTGACTACATGTCCAAAATACCTAAGACACAGTCTAGCCATCCTTGCTTCCAAGGAGCACTCTGGTTGCACTTCTTCTAGGACAGATGTGTTGGTTCTTTTGGCAGTCCATGGTATATTCAATATCCCCTAAATGATCCCAGCCTACCCCTGTCCTCACTGCCTCTATGGCTGTCTTCCTCTCGCTTGCTACTCTTCACATATACCAGGTGCCCTCTCTCCTTAGGGTCCTTGTTCCAGCTGTCTACTCTGCCTGACATGCTTTTCTCTCAGGTGTCCTCCAAACAATTCTTCACTTTCTTCAAGTCTTCATCTTAACGATGAGTCCTCCCAGAACTACCCTTCTCACACATGCAATTTAATTACTCGATTCTTTTTCTTTCACAATACCAATATTCTTCTACTGCATTAGTTTATTATATTTATTGTCTAGTGTCTCATCCTCCCTAGAATCTTTGCCTGATGTATACCAAGCATCTACAACAATGATGCATTCCTACCATCTACAAAAGAATCTGTTGCATGGTAAGCATTCAACAAATCTAGGTGAATTTTGTACATTTGTCATTTTACATTGTACTTTTCAGGGAATTATCCAAAAGGAGCACTGATACTTTTAATATGTGAGGGCTATGTTTTGAAAAAAAAAAAAAGACTAAAGTTCTGTTCTTTACTCAGAATCCCTTAGAAGCAGGGACCAAGTCTGTCTTTTCACTATTCTATCCTTACTGCCAAGAATAGTTCCTGGCACAGAGCATACACTCCATAGTGTCTGTCAAACAAGTGAATGAATGAACAGAGATTCATTGAGAAGAGAGTTACATTGGAAGTTAAGTTTGTTCAAGTGTTTGTGATTCAGGCATGCCCACTAGACAAAGAAAACAGCTGGTGCTTTCTCTTCTAAATTTACCCATTGAGCCATAAATTGCCCTGTTGGAAATCTTTTTCTCTTAACAGTATTCCTATAAAATCCTATTGCGGAGTGAAAGCATGAGAATTTTCTGGGTTGAACATACACTAATAGTGTTTCTCATATTTGCCTCGTGATAAGAATCTCTCAGGGGAGTCTGCTAAAACTACAAATGCCTTCACCTAATCCCTAAAGCTGAATTTCTGGGAGACAATCTTGAGAAGAACTTTGGGAATTTTAATGAAAAGGTGAATTAAGGTAACAAAACCTTAGTAAACAGGGCCTATTAATGGGCAATGAACAATAGGGTGCCTGGAATATCGGCAGGAAGAAACAGTGCTTGTTATAAACTATGTTTAAAATAAAGGTAGAATAGTTGGCAGAAAACAGAAGGGCCTTCATTGTTTGACTTGAATCTCAAAGCCTTTCTTCCATGCCTACCTAACATGGTCATCAGGGGCCCAAGGAATTGGGATGACTCATAAGGCTGTGTTTATGAATTAGTCCTAGAGATCACAACAAGAAGATGGGAGGCTGCCACCCACTCATCCTCAGCTGTTCCTAAGATCATTCTTGTTTCCATCTCATGGGTTGGTGGGGCAGAAAGAATAGAATGTAAAGATCTGGACCATTCAGGGAAAGGGAAAGAAATATGAAATACAAGAAAATGAGGCCTTGAGGGTTCTGAAGGAGCATGGCCAGGATTATTTTATCATTCTTCCAACACAGATGTCTCTCTTCATATGGGGGACAACTGGTAAATAGGATTCATCTATGAAATGTACTCTAACAGATGTTGTTTGTTATTAGATGCCTTCAAGCCGGGTCCAACTCACAGCGATCCTATGTACAACAGAACAACATTCCCTGATTCTGTACTAGGCTCACAATGTTTTTTATGTTTCAGTTCATTATTGCAGCCACTGTATCAATTCATCTAGTTGAGGGTCTTCCTTTTTGTCATTGACCCACAACTCTCCCAAACACAATGTCCTTCTCCAAGGATTGGTCCCTCCTGACAACATGTCTAAAATACTTAAAATGCTATCTAGCAATCCTTGCTTTCAAGGAGTACTCTGGTTGCACTTCTTCTAGGACAAATATGTCAGTTCTTTTGGCAGTCCATGATATATTCAATATTCATTTCTAGCACCATAATTCAAAAGTATTAATTCTTCTTCTGCCGCCCTTATTGGATGTCCTGCTTTCACAACCATATGATACAACTGAAAATACAATGGCATGAGGCAGGCATACCTTGGTCTTCAATGTAACATATTTACTTAACAACTTGAGGTCTTTCTGCAATAGCTTTTCCAAACACAATGTGTCTTTTGATTTCTTGACTGCTGCTTCCCTGGGTGTTGATTGTAGAACCAAGTAAAGCAAAATCTTGGACCACCTCAGTCTTTTCTCCATTTAAAGTTGCTTACTGACCCAGCTGTAAGGACTTTTTTTTCCTTGATGTTGAGTCACAATCCATACTGAAGGCTATGTCCTTTGATCTTCATCAGTAAATATTTCAAACAAATCATCTTCACTTTCAGCCAGCACAGTTGTGTCATCTGTGTAACGCAGGTTGTTAATGAGTCTTCCTCCAATCCTGATGTTGCATTCTTCTTCATAAAGTCCAGCTTCTCTACCAGATAATAACATGCATGGCGAGGTTCTAACTACAGCCTTTAAAATGTAATCCTTATCCCAAGGACAATGTTTAACTACCTCTGCAGTATGCTTGTGCTCCACTGAAGTCACGGGTAAAGTTGGTGACTACATTTTGTCACTTCAGCTTCAAACATTTGTACTCCAAGTTGTCTTTCTAGAATTTTTCCAACAGAGGATATTTAATTAAAACTTATGGTAAAGCACAAAAAGGTGGGTGGTGTATTTGGTGGAAAAAGACCTATAATTTGATCAAATGACAACTCTCTCCATTTTTAAATTTGTCATACATCTTAGACACACATGTTTTAGGTCATTTTAGTTATATTTTTCCCCATTTTAGCAACCAAGTTGTATTTAGCCTCTCAGATGATAGGAGAAGGGGCACGTAAGAGACCCTGTGGGATTTCACAACTCTTTGCTGAAATCAGCACGTATTTATTAAGGGGTGGACAAAAAGCTTCCCATCTGTTCACTTTTCCTAAGTGCTGACTAGAACATTCCAATCTGTAGCTTGAATGCCTTTTTTTTTTTTTTTTTTTTTTTTTTTTTTTTTTTTTTTTTTTTTTTGACTCTTGTCCATTTAGTCTGAGAGGACTGGTCTTCAGTAAAGAAAGTGGAAAGGAGTGAGCTTTGGGATTGTTATTTTCTTCCTTTCATGTTGAAAATGCTCGACTTCACTTTCAGAATCAAAATATTTGGAATTAATAGGGTAAGCCAGAGAATGATTTCACTTTATTTCATTGTGAGGCTATATTCTTAACCCCCTTTACGTTTTCTCACTCTGGCTCTCCTCCCTTGTTTCCCATGCCTACTTCCAGTTTATCCTGGCTGATTCAAACTCATCTGGTAACCTTAGGATTCTCCTTCAACCACAGAGAAAGTCAAGCCTCCCTTTTACACTTGAGGGAGAATCTGTAATTCTCCCTCATGGAGTTTTGCACAGTTCTAGATGCTTAATATTTTTTCTGTAATTGTTTAATATCTATGGTAGGCAGAATTCTAAAGTGGCCCCCAGCATTCCTATCACTCAGTACTCAAGTCCCATATAATGCCCCCCACCTCTAAGTATGGCATGACCTGTGAATATGACGGATAACACTGTGATTATACACGTTTATATTGCAAAGGTGATAGAATTTTCCAGATATAATTAAAGCTCCTAATCACTTGACTTTGTATTAGTCAAAGGGATATTGTCTTGACTGGGTTTGCTCTAATCAGGTAAGCCTTATACATGAGAATCCAAATGTTCCCCAAAGTCAGAGACATTCTCCTCCTAACCTTGAAAAAGCAATTTGACATGAGTCTTACAGCTTCAGGGAACTGATTTCTAACTAACCAAGGTTGTTAACCTTGGCTAACAACCAAGGAGCTCATAGGGGGAGCCAAAGCCTCCAATGAGTCCTGAACAACGTCTAAATTGTATCCCCGTAAGACCGGAACCAGATCACACAGCTTAGCCCCCACCGAGACTTTTGATGTACAGAACTGTGAGATAATAAATGGGCAAGTTTGTGGCAATTTTTTACACAGAATTAGAAACTGAAACAATCTTTCTGTTCTATAGGAGGACTGGGTATATGTCTCCTATTCTCTATGGGCCCAGTGCCCACCCATATCATCTGACAGTGAAAAGCTCACTAAGAGTTTACCAAGACAGTGATGGGCATGAATTAATGGGCAGGCTCAGTATATTTTGGGTTACAAAGCATATATCCAATTTTAAAGAGAAATTTTATCAGGGTAAAATACAAAGCAACTAGCCTGAATGAGTCTGGTGGATCACTTTCAAAGTCACTCCCCTACCTGATAAAAGGGATCAGGTGTGAACAGAGATGAAAGGCCCTTAACAAACCTCCTTTAGATTTGTATCTTAGGCCAGTCTGATCAGTTATAAGTTCATCTCTAAAACCTTTCTGCACTGACTGAACCTTTTGAAAAGTAACTTATCCTCCCCATCACCACTCACCATCACCCACCCTCCCACTGTGAGACCACCTGTCCTGCCACATTGAACTCAGCTGTCAGCTGGAGAAGGTCTGGAGCATGGCTACTAGGAAAGTGATCCAAGCAAAACCCAGTAAAGTTCCAGAACGGGCTCGTGACTCAATGAGAAGCAGTGTTTCTCCCTGAATCAGACCCAGCCTGGCCACATCTGAAGGCAGGCCCAGCCACGAGCTCAGCCACTGCTCAGCTGCCTGTGGACATGTGGATCCTGCACTGTCTCGAATGAGAGGACCCTGTCTGCTGATTCACTTGCACCTGGGGATTCCTGGCTGGACATCTGGAAAGGACCTCTCTTGCAAACTCAAGTTTTATTTATCCGAAGCAATCTTTTAAAAGTCATCTTACATTTCTTCAAAGTGTCTGGGCATGAGGTGGAATGTGGTTTATTTTGTCCACATTGCAGCAGACTGTGTGTTGTAACTTGCTGAGATTTTAGCTTTGCAGTCAATAGACAGGCTGACATGAACTTTTACTGAGGAGCAAAGGAGATCTAGGAGAAATAATATGGAAGGGCACTGCACAATGCTGTGCCAGATAAAACTCAGCCTCATACAGCCTGTATGTGCCTCTCTGGGACTGCTTAACTCCGTGTATATGAAGGGTGGATCAGTGATCCACATATGCATTAAAGTAGATATTTTAAAATTGCACTAGAGATGATATGAACAGAAATCTGTTCACTGTACCTAACAGTTTACTGAAAGTTTCATATGCAATGAATCATTCACCCTCCCAACACAGTTGTGGGTGAGAAGCACCAGGATGTAATGGAAAGAGAATTTGATCCAGGTTTGCGTGCTGGCTCCACAATAGTCTGGGAAAATGGACTTTTTAGCGTCTATTTATTCATCTGGTAATTGCAGTTAATAATCCCTTCCCAAAGAGGTTATTCTTAGGATAAGAACATATATATGAAGCATCTAGGATTCACCTATGATAAACAATTCAGTTAATTTTCTTGAATCAAAGTCTCAAAGATGTTTAGAAATTTGTCAAGGGGACTTAGCTTGTAAGAGACAGAACTGAGACTAGAACAAGGTCGTTGATTCTGAATTCTTTTATTGACCTCTAGAACTTGATCTGTTAATGATTTTTAAAACAATGAGGTCTACCCTTGACATTCATATTCCCATTAGACTGAGAACACTATAAAAAGTCTTGTTTTAGTAGCTTCCCTTCCTTCTGTCCATTCTCCACTCCAGCCACTCTTAAATCCTTTCTTTCCAGATGTTCAGGATATATCAGTAAATGAAGGAAGCATTTTCAAAAAATACATTTTATAAGAATGATACCATTCTTATTAAAGAAAAATGAGGTAATTATATATAGGAAAAAGGTCATAGTATATATGAACATAATAGTCGTTGTGTTTGGTGGAATTAGAAGTTTTCTCTAATTTTTGTTTTTTGACATTTCTAAGCTTTGTAAAATAAATATGCATTGTTTTAGTAATAGGGGGGATATTCCTCATTCTCTTTAAAGTTCTCTAAACTTTCCCTTAAATAAAATGAAATCTTTTGTCTTAGAGTTACTATAAATTATCAATTGCTATTTTCTTGACATACATTCTCTGCAGAGCCTCCTCCTACCCTCATAAAATCTATTTGAGTTTCATTATTCTATATTAGCCTGCAGCTGTAGCCCTGTGTCATCCGATCCCGTCAGATCTCAGAAGCTAAGCAGGGTCGGGACTGGTTAGTACCTGGATGGGAGACCGCCTGGGAACACCAGATGCTGTAGGCTTGGGAGAAGGACCTGGCAACACCCTCCCAAAAATTAACCTGCCATTGAAAACCCTATGAACAGCAGAGAAGCACTGACAATAGTGTTTCCCCTGTTGTACAGAGAGTCACTATGAGTCGGATACCGACTCAACGGCACCTAACAACAACAATTCTATATTAATCCATAGGCTTTATGAATCAAAAACTTTCTAAACAGCCCACATCATGAAAACAGCTGGCAGCTCTTTCACTGAAGGTGCTTAATCCGTCCTATGGTTAAAGTGGGCTGGGATTTAGCTCAGTGGGTAGAGCGCTGCGCTGCAGACTCTGAGGTCCCCAGTTCAATTCCCAGCACGGCAAAAATGGGAGAAGGGCCTGGCAATCCACTCCCAAGGCAATCCCGAAGTACTCAGCCATTGAAAACCCTATGAGGGTCGCTATGAATCGGATGCCGACTCGACAGCACCTAACAACAACATGGTTAAAGTAGTAATTATGACTGGGCATGCTCGCCTGTAATCTCAGCAACTCTGGAGGCAGAGGCAGGAGGATTGCAAGTTTGAAGCCAGAGGCAGACTGCATAATTTAGTAAGACCCTGTCTCAAGATAAAAAATAAATTAAAAATGGCTGGGAATGCAGTGCAGTGGTAGAGCACTTACAAAGCATGTGCAAGACCCTGGGTTCAAACTCTCAGTATCAGGGAAAACAAACAAACAAACAAGTAATTTTGATGCTCACCTGTGAACACAAGAAGCCCCATCACAAAAGACATCATTTCTAATTAAGCCTTGAAGCATGTGCCAGCTCTCCTTCACTAATGTCCACTGGCAAATTCTGCATCATGGTTTTTTTCTTCTTCTAGATTGAAGGAAGAAATTGATATTTCCATCTTCTATAAATTTCAAGACCACGTGTTTTTGGCTGATCCTTTAAATGTGTTTATGAGCTGTGAGTAAATTATGCTTTGGCAAATTAGCAGATTGAAGCATTAAATTTCCACAAGCCCAGGCTTATAAATTTAGCCACTATTAACTTTTAATAAATGCTTTTAACTTTTCTTCCTTTTTAAAATTTGAAGTAGTATTTCTCACTGCGGACTCCTTAAAGCCAAATTTAACATTTATGGCTCCAACTGTTTTGGACATCAGACAGCCAGATAGCCAAATGCATTAGAAAGACATGCTTCTTATATTTTCCTTCTGTGTCACGTTTGTCCTCCTGAAAAGCAGTTGAAAGTTGTTTCTTTCCAAGATTTTAAAAGGTGGTATATCTGCATGTGGCAACTTCACACTCTGAGAGTAATCTACTAGTAGAAAGAAGCAGGGAGAGGCCCACCAGATGTAGCAGGGGCAAAGATTGTGGAAGCAGGGAATGGGAGGGGAAATAATATAAAGGATTTAAAAAGGGGGGAGAGGACAATCTCCAGTTACTTGATGCAACTACATGAATACATGGGAAAAATGGGACTATAACCCATAATTGCATATAATTTTTACCACATATTAATCAAAGTGTTCCATAAATCACGTAAGTTGATGTAAGTATAACCAAAAACAAAGTAATAGGGGCACAGTAGAAATAGCAAAAGCCTTACCACTCTGTACTCCACTGACATTTAATAATAATAATAATAATAATAATAATAATAATAATAAAAAACATATATTAATAAAAAGAAAAAAAGAAAGGAATCTACTTTAAAGAAGGAAAAGTAGAGGTTTAACTTGAAACTCAATAGGTATCACTTTAGCTGCTTCTGAGGATGCCTTCACAATGAAATAATCCAAAAGGAAGAGCAAGGCAGCTAAGATATGAGGGGAAAAAATAGCAGATGCTGGAAGTGTCTGCAAATTTTATGAAGTCAGCAATGGGCTCTTACAAGACATAGCACTGAGTCATACTTCTTGAGAAGCCCCTGAATAGAGTTCCTGTCTTACAAAAACAATGGGAAGTCTACCCAACTGCTCTGAAAATGTATTCCAAATCCTGTAGTAAGGTCCATGTGAGTTCCAGAGTTAACAGGAAGAGAAATGCCTGCGTGAGACAAAGTGGCATAGGTAGTCACCTGAGAAGCACATTTTGAGAAACAAAGACCCATCTGCCTACAGATCTCTCTACCATGAGCCTGACAAATCCAATTTTCATTTTTGGAGTCAACCTTAGGATTAAGAAATGTTGGCCCAAATTGGCCTTTTAAATTAGAGGCATCATGAAAACACAGTAAGACATAATTGTCTCTTGAAATCTTAGCACCAAATGTTTATCAAATATACCGGTTACATCAAGATTTTGAGATAACACAGAACAGATCATCTTTAGTGGAAGTTAGAAGAGTTGAATGCTGCCTGAGATGAAGATGTCAGGCTTGAGAGAAGGCAACAAAGACCAGAATGTCTTGCAGTGGAGATGGAAGAAAGCCTAAATAATAGAGTGCCAAATTAGAAAATACAGTCCCAAAAAGAACAGGCATATTTTCCAGTTTGAATATGAAATGTTCTCCAAAATCTCATATGTTGAATGCTTGGTCCCAGCTAGTGACACTATTTTGGAAGGTTCTGGAAACTCTAGGAGGTGAGGCCAAGTTGAAGTTCACTGGGGCATGCATGCCTTTGAAGTTATTACCTGGTCCTCCATCCCTTCCTCACTCTCTATGCCTCCTGGGTGCCAAGAGGTGAAGAACTTCTCCCAGCATTATGAACAAGCACATGGGGTCATGCAACCATGGACTGAACCCCCTGAAACCATGATCAAAATAAATGCTTCCTCTTTTAAGTGACTATCAGATGTTGTGGTCATAGCTATGCAAAATTATCTAATACATCTGATCTAACCATCACTTTTGCTTGGGTCGGTACCAGAGAGAGCCTCCTAAGAGATTATTATAGAAGGAAAGTGGAGTTGGGAATATTGGAAGGAATTCTAACACTTTGTAAGAAGTAGGTTTTTCTACGATGGTCCAATTTAATGCATTGTGTGTGTGTAACAATGCTCAGAAGCAATTTCTCTCTTTCCTGACCATAGATTCCATGTTGTCACCACTTTCCACTGGAATAGGAAGATCCTCCACCTATAACTTGCGTTCTTAATATTCTTTTAAGTATCTAAATTCAATAGTAAATTTTGCCATAAAATATTCCTGAATAAATGACTTGACTGTCAAACCACAGGTCCAGTAGGACCTACTTAAATTAAACTTATCATTCTTCTAAATGGGCTGGGGTTTAGCTCAGCTGGTGGAGTGTTCTGAAGCCCTGGGTTCATCCTCAGCACCGCAAAAATGGGAGCAGGACCTGGCTGCCCACTTCCAAAACAATCAGCCATTAAAAATCCTATGAATAGCAGAAAAGCACTGACATAATGCTGGGCACAGCACAGTGTCAGGTAGTATTTTGTTCTATTGTACATAGGGTCACTTATGAGTTGGACCCAACTAGACAGCACCTAACTGCAAAAATAATTATTCTAAATGTTTCAGATTATGACAGAGAGCTAACTGGGCTGTACATATCAGACAGCATTTTGTTTTCCTACAGAATCTTAATGATATCTTTCTTTAAAAATTAGATATTACAGCAAACATGTTATAAAATCATTATAAAAACAGTGGCTCTGAAATCTCCATTTTGCTCACTTTTACTCAAATGACTGTCAGCTTAAGTCACTACAATTTGCTATCATCAGTTAACTGTGTAAACCATGCTGACAAAATCCCCTTTAGAACAGCTTCTTTTGCCAGCATCTTGCTTCAGAGCCTCCCAAAATGACTCATCTCAATGAGACTGGGTCCTTTAGCCTAAGGGGGACAAGTAAGTGAGTGACTCATATTTCACACTTGAGAGAGAAGTGGAAATTGGCTCCATGTTTATTATTGGAAGGAGACACTAAGAAATTGTGATAAAACCTTAGAAAATACTTGAATCTCAGGAAATGCTGCTCACCCATTTTGCCTAGATGTTGCTATTAAATTTGGAAGTGGCTCAGTTTTTAAGTGGGGATTGGGTGGTCTTGATATAATATACACAAAATTAACTGATGAAACTCATTTGGATTTTAACATTAAAAAATACAAGTCACAAGCTACTAGATTAAAGAAATGAGGTCAACTTTATTTTGAATTAAATTTTGCTTTTGTCTCTCTGGTCAAGAAGAGTATAATTAACAATATCCTCTTACAATTTGGGCCTGTAGCAATACCACTGTGGCATCCAGTCCCATCAGATTTTAGAAGCTAAGCAGTGTCAGACCTGGTTTAGTACTTGGATGGGAGACCACCTGGGAATACCAGGTGCTGCAGGCTTGGGAGAAAGACCCAGCAACCCACTCCCCAAAATCAATCAACCATTGAAAACCCTATGAATAATAGAGAAACACAACAATAGGGTTTCATCTCTCCTACGTAGGGTCGCTATGAGTCAGACACTGACTCAACGGCACCTAACAACAACAACAATCTTACAATTTATAGTTAAGTCTGCCTTCTAAAACCAAGTCAATAATGAAACTTTTTAATGTGACATAGCTTCTGTGTTTTCTGTAAATTATACTAGAAAAAAATTTATAAAGAAAGATAGCATGCTTTCAACAATGAAAAAAATTCATAGAACTTATAATGTTCTAACTCATCTTGCCTTCTACAAAATTCCAATGGTCAATACTGTCTTGGCCACAGTATCTTCATTCCTAACCAAAAATACTAGCTTTCTAGGTATAGTGTTTCTATATCTCCAGACTTAATTAGATGATCTAGACAAAGTGGGGAGAAGAATTGATGCTTTTGCATTATGATGCTGGAGTTGAATATTGAATATACCATGGACTGCCAAAAGAACCAATAAATTCATCCTAGAAGAAGTGTAATCAGAGTGTCAGGGAGTGTTTCATTCTGTTGTACATAGGGTCAATTACTATGAGTTGGAACCAAATCAATGGCATCTAACAGCAACTAGGCAAAGTGGAAAATAAAATATTATGCAGTTCACTTTTTAATTAATTTGCTGGAAAGATTATTCTTAATTTATCAATTTCTACTGTTGATTGGCTTGAGTTGGTCTTTTCATCAGGGGACATTTCTTTCCTTTTTCTGCCTTTTCTGCATTTTCTCATGAAATCCTTCACTGCACAAAAATAGTAACTGTTATCTGTAGACTAATATGAAACAACCAACCCTTTATTATCTTTGCTATCTTGAAAATGCATGGTTAAATTGAACCTGCTGTTCATTCCAAACTACACTTTTGCTGGGATTTTTAACATTCTTTTCCCACATGACAGCATATGAAAATGGATCTTATATTTTCACCTTTCTTCTCTCTTTTTCTTTGCAAATTCAGCATAGACAAACAGCAAAATGGTGAAAACATAACCTTCTAGATTAGACCAGCAAACAACCATACACATCATCAGTTTTGCTTTATCTCATTAGCATAATCTTGTTAAATAATAACTAAAGGCTACTCTTGCTTCAGATAAATTGTTATGCACTATAAAGTTTTCTCTATTCACAACAAGGATTTTCTCAATATTCTCCTTCAGACGAATAAGAAAATAGATTCAGAACTTTCAGTTTATAGCCAAATGCAGTGGGGCATTTGCCTATAGACTCATGTCTCTGAAGACTGATTTACACACAATTCACTGAGCCAAGGGTCAAAGATAGCCCTTTCCACCTGTTTGTAGGTTAAAATAAAAGCACAACAAGTTTAACAAAATGAAATTGGTAATTTTAATTCTCTCTTTTTAGGTTCAAAAATGCTGAATTATTTTAGGTATGCTTTCACATGTCTACTCACAAAAGAAAAGCCAACACAAGAGTAGGTCTTCGACAAAATTTTGAGTAAATAAATCTCATGCATTCTCTTTTCCTTTTTCCCTCTGCTCCCAAATAGCATCCTTACTCTCTTCTATCTTTCCAAAATAACAACCCACAAAGTGACCCCATTACAAACTGAGCCTCAAACATTCTTCAGAATCGACCTTTCCTTCACCCCATTCTCTTGGAACTCTATGAATTCGGTAATGCAATATGACACACAAGGATTGTCTAGTACAACACTGGCTCAATATATCACTCCTTATAGGTGGTATATTTGCATTTCAACAGAAATTCTCATCACCTAAAATAATATTTTACACACTATGTTTTGAAGAAAACGAAGACCATTCCAAAGTGTGAATGTTCAGGGATTTTCTTACATCTTGGAAGGGTGATGATGGAAAGATGTCAAGGTTAGGAGAGTCCTGACAGAGTTAATATAAATCCTGGTTCTGCCATTTTCTTATGGAAGTGCTCAGTGAAGCAAGGGGGTGTGTCATCAGATATAATTCAACACATTTCCCAGTTTTTGCTTTCATAGAGTTTCCTCTTTATCTTAACCTTTAATTTTTCTCTCTGCATAGAGTTGCTTCTACTATCTCTTGCTTCTGAATCCTTTCCTAATTCAGTTACATAAGTTTCTAGAAGAAAATGAAAACACTGGGAACTAAGCATTCTCTGACCTTTGAATGGTAGGGAAGCAGAGAAAAGTCAATCACTCCAAATGATTTAGAAGACACTATAATTTCCACATCTGCAGCCATAGCACCCTAGCATTCGATCCCGCCTGATCTCTGAAGCTAAGCAGGATCAGCCTGTTTAGTCCTTGGGTGGGAGACTACCTGGGAATACCAGATGCTACAGGCTAGGGAGAAGGACTTGGCAATCCACTTCTGAAAGAATCAGTCGTTGAAAACCCTATGAGAGTCATTATGAGTCAGACTTGTCTTGATGGCACTGAATCTAATATAATTTCCACAAAATAACTGCTTATTTCAACTTCAGTAATTGGACAAAGGGAGAGAAAATGGGTAATTGGAGAAAGTTGTAAGAGAGGGGAGCATTTCAAGACTTATTATCATACTTCATAAGTACAGTCTGACCTACAACCATTGGAAAGAAATGGTTATCCCAAAAGATTTAAATGATAATCACACAAAAGCTTCGGTGAATGCGCAAACTTGTGATGGTGACATTTCTCAGCTTGCACAATGGTCCAGTTTCCAGAGATTCAGATTTGCTGGCACCATGGGGAGCCGTCCTTCTAATAAATCTCCAGTCCAGGGAGGCTTGGTCTGGCCTTCATAGGTGATTGTCTTGCTAGTTCCCTGAAAAGAAACAGAAGGGCATTTAGCTCTACAGCAGTGGCCCACATTCACCCACAAGTGACATTACTTTGGAAAACACTTTTAGACATTAAAGGTAAAACTGAGAAACACGACATCACACAGGACATCACTGCCAATTGCAGTGATGAGTTACAGAGAAACACATTTAAAAGGAGTGTGTCTAATGTGCTTTTCTCTCTGACAGCATTCCTGTCATGGGTACAATGCTGATGTCAGGTTATTTTTATGTTACACTTTAAAATCACACCTGGTAACTTAATCTCTGGGAATATGCAAATCCGTCTCTGCTAAGTGGCTTTCCAAGTTGGCAGCTTTAAAAGGATGTGGAAAACAATGCAATCTAAGGACATTCTCTGGTTTTCACTCCCAAAAGGTGTTTTTTTCTCTAATGTTTCTCCTTACACAGTGGTCCCCAAAGTACAAGATACATAAAAGTGTAAATGAAGACCTTTTGAGGGTCTTCCAGGACCTCAAAAGAATCCAGGAGATATGTGCTACAGGTCATGAAAACTATGCTTCTCATTGTTACACCCAGGTGGATGGAAATGGTTCCAATATCACTTTGGGTGAGCTGTGTGAGAACTTCATAAGATGCCTGATAAACATCCAGGGCACATCCACAGTGAGGAGGCTCTTACAGCGCTGCCTTCTGGGCATTCTCTGTGCTTGGCACACGCTTTGTCCTCCTAGGATGAAAAACAGATGTTTTTACACATGGTAACAATCCCAGGGAGGTGTTGTCTTTGGAAGAGTAGACTGGAGGGGAGTCAATGATGTCCTTCTAAGGACATCAAGATTTCCCTAATGACTCTTTTTATTTAATGATAATGGAATCTGGTCTTCTGCAATTTCTTCTTTGCAGGGAACTTATACTAGGAGCTATTTTGGCATTGACAATACAAAAAGAAGTTGGGGGAAGGGGGAGCCATGGAATCCAGTGTATTTCTCGTGAATTTTTCTCTAAGCAGTGACAGGTTACACCAACAGTTGCTAACAAAAGCAGGCTGACGCTTCAGATTAATGCCTTAACAGGGGCAGCAAAGCCTGACATGGAATTTGTCAGAAAAATGTAAGAGGAACCTGAAACAAATTATTTACTACTTGTGAACCCTAGACTAGTCAGCCACAACAGAATAATAGGGTTTGAGTGTCAAGATAGCAAGAGTAAAAAAAAAAAATTAGGAAGATTTTTTTTCGTCCACAATTTTCTACCAACTGGTTAATATTAGGTAGCTAGCATAGGCATTAGCAGGCAATATGAAGGAAAAGGGGACAGAAAATGGCCCTGCCATTCTGCCATGACTAAGAAGACACATGAGTCTCTGGGGACATGGGAAAAACACCCTACCCCAGCCCTCAAGCCATTTACAAAACACAGACTCTAGACTCATGCCCCACTAGGTGCCCAGAGCTGGGCACCAGGGCTGATGTCACACTGGGCGTGCGCTAGTTTGACTACCCATTCTCTCTTCTTCCACAGTCTCTCTTCTTCTCTCATCCTCTCTCTTCCTTCCTCTCCACTTCTGGCTCTCCCTTCACTCTCCAACAACCATGTGCACGCAGCTCTCTTCTCCAACACCTGCCATCTTCTCTGTCTATCTATGACACCTATCCTTCTAAAAGCCTGCTTAGCTTTCTTGTTCTCTGGCTTCTTTACCTTCCCCTGGGCAACAGAGACCTCCCTACACCGATTCCCCCTTGGAAAGCAGGGTTTTCCAATTCCCTTCCCATGTTTACCTGAGCTTCTCCAGGTGGCTAAATCTTCCTTGTAATTATTCCCTAAAGGTTTACTCCCTTTAATAAACCTACTCTATACTATAATTTCTGTATCCAGTATAAGTTTTTTTTATATGCCGAGTACAAGGACTAAGTTTTGCTGCCTGATTCCTGGACCTGTGCTCGGGACCTGCCTACCTGCACTCCCCATGTCTCTCCGATAACAGTTAACATAAAGCATAAAACGATATTCTACAATTCTAGGGAGAAAGTTATAAAAGATAACTTCAAAGGCATAAATTGACATGGTATGGAGGCATACTAGCTTTGGCTCAGGCTATGTGGATTCGCAGTTCATCTACCTGCTCTTCCTTTGGGAGCTTGGAGGGGGCGCCAAGGACAACAAAGTCACACAGGAGAGAAAATGGCTGTCCAAGATGGGTGTGGACAAACTGCCATGACCGAGAGGAGACTTGAGTCAACAGGGAGGAAACAGACATGATGAGGGCTTACAAGTAACTATGCTGAAGGAAGGAGCTGGTTCTGTTTCTTCAGCCAGTAGTAAATCTGTAGAAGTGGGTGAGGGAGTGACAGAGAATCCAAGGAAGAAGAAAAATGGTTATTTTTTATTCAAATGGGAAGTTGAATTCACTCAGAATCTGATAACCCCAGATTGTCCTGCCTGAGGTTTCTTTTTACTTCCAAATTTTGGTCATTGTTAAGAAGACAAAGCACTCTCTCTTGCTGCCCTGCCATCTGTCTTGGGCTTCTCCCAAAATCTCCCTCTTCAGTTCTGCCCATCCATCCTACCTAGGAACTTTAGAGACAAGAAGCTTATGTGCCTCTTTGGCAGGGCCAGTTTTCTTGAGGTCTGGATGTTGCTCTCCCATATTAGGCAATGCACTGATTAAAGTTTGAAATACACAAAATGTCTCCCAGAATAACTGGCCTACATGCCTGGCTTTACATACAATGCTGTATGAGCTAATGGGATTCTCTGTCACTTACCCATTCTGGTCTTAGAAAAAAAGACTTCCTAGCTGGGAGTGGCGGCGCATGCCTGTAAT
>VMDO01018073.1:22497-43380 GCA_007922755.1 Pedetes capensis
TGCATATGTCCCTTGCCCTGCATCCACACCATCTGACAGCCACTGTTAGGATGCCATCCCTGTTGACTTGTCAGTGCCCCAGCCACCCAGAGTTTCCCCGTGAGAAGCTCTGGGGAGAGGGCTTAAGAATTTGCATTTCTTACAAGCTCCCAGGTGATGCTGGCACAGCTGTTTTGGTCATTTTGAGTAGCACTGATCCACATAAGGAATCCTTTACTATTCAAGAAATCCCTGGAGAATGGTAGTGGAAAGGTGAGAGCAGCTGAGAAAGATGGAATAATTATAAGTGAGTGGTAAATATGAGAAGCCAAGACCTGAACCATAAGAAAAAAAAGAGGGAATAAATACTACTACTTTGGTGATGTCTGCAACCATAGCACCCTGGATTCCAATCCCACCTAAATTTGGAAGCTAGATATGATGGGCCTGGTTAGTCCTTAAATAGGAGCCTGCCTGTGAATGCCAAGTGCTACAGGCTAGGGAGAAGGACCTGGCAATCCACTCTGGGAACAATCAGTCATTAAAAACCCTATGAATATCAGAGAAGCACTGACATAGTGCCTGGCATGGCACAGTGTCAGGGATTGTTTCCTTTGTTGTACATGGGGTTGCTATAAATTAGACCTGACTTGATGGCACCCAACAACAAGAAGAAGAACAAAAACAGCAACTTTGGTGTTAGTGGACCAAATGGCTGATGTTCAGCTGTGATTTTCCCAATGTGGGAACACAGATCAGCAAACATTAGTGAGAGTACAATTTGGGAAACACACAGAAGTCCTGACCATTATTCTCTCTTTTTACTGGACATTACCAATGGCAGAATGTCCAAGAATGTCACAATAAAAATAATTTTTCCAGATACTAGATGCCTAAAAAAAGAAATGGACCAGAGAAGTAAAAAAAGGAGTTAGAAATAGAAGACTGTATTTCAGGGGCTGGGGTATAGCTCAGTGGTACACTGCTTGCCTAGAGTGCACAAGGCCTTGGGTTTAATCTCCAAGTACAGAGAGGTGGGGAGGGACTATATTTCTTTCAAAATATCATTAAATCCCTAACTCAGAATTAGTTAAAACTTCAAACTTCAAAGAAAGACTTCAAGCAATTATTACAACTATCCCCATAAGGGAAAAGTGAACATTAAAGAAATAAATGGAGAAGTATGTTCCCAGTAGGAAAACAGAAAATTTTAAAATGAAATAAATGAAAATTTTTGAACTGAAAAAATATGGTCCTTAAACAGTTCATTAGATAGGCTCAATAGCATAGTGAGGATAAAAGAGAAGACAGTGAACTAGTAGCTAAATCAACATAAATTACCCAATTTATCCAAATTATCCAAGAATAGAGAGGAAAAAGCCTTTAAAAAAATAAACACTGTCTCAAGAACCATTGAACAAATATCTAACATTTTTGTCACTAGAGTCCTAATTAGAAAGGAGAAATGTATTGGTGCAGAAAAAAATATTTACAAAATAATGATTAAAAGCTTCCCCATATAGTAAAAGACATACACTCAAAGATTCAATAAGCCCCAAAGACCCTACATAGCATTAATTCATAGAAAAGCCTTCCCAGACACCTCAGATTCAAACATTTGAAAGTAATGGTAAAGAAAAATATTTGAAAGAATTAAAGGGAGAAGCCTGGCATGGTGGTGCATGCATATAAACTCAACAACTCAGGAGGTGGAGGCACAAGGATTGCAAGTTCAAGACCAGAGGCAGTCTTCATAATTTAGTGAGACCCTGTCTCAAAAAATAAAAGAATGGGCTGAGGGTGCAGCTCAGTGGTACAGCACTTGCAAAGCATACAAGCACGAGGCACTGGGTTCAACCCCCAGCACTGGAAGAAAAAAAAAAAAAAAAAAGGAAGAAAAGAAAAGAAAAAAAAATTAAAGGGAGAGGGAAAAAAAAACCAAAAGAATACATTGCATTTGGGGAAACAGAATGTAAAAACTGGCTAACCACCTCTCAGATATTTTGCAGACCAGAAAAGAGTGCAACAACATCTTTAAAGTGTTAGAAGGAAAGAAGGGCCAATCCTGGGAATATCTCTCAGGAATGAAGACAAAATCAAGTCTTTTCAGATGAAGGAAAACTAAGAGACTTAATTACCAGCTATAATTCCTTGGATATTCTGATGTATACTCAAGAAGGTATCATATGTTGAGGGCTGGGATTTAGCTCAGTCAGTAGAACACTTCTCCGTAGTCTCTGAGGTCCTAAGTTTGATTCCCAACACCACAAAAATGGGAAAAGGACGTGGCAATCCACTCCCAAGGCAATCCTGAAACAATCAGCCATTGCAAACCCTGTAAGCATTGCTATGAGTTGGAAACAACTCCATGGCACTTAACAACAACAATCATGTGTTGAAGGCTTGGTCCCCAGCTGGTGGCACTGTTGAGAGGTGATTGACTCATGAAGGCCAACTTTATCAAAGGCAAACTTTATCAGTTAGTTAACCCATTGATGAATTCGTACCTGAATGGGCTATTGGGAGGTAGTTCCTGGTTGGAGGAAGCAGATCAAGGACTTTAAAGGTTATATCTTTTCTCCAGATCCTTCCCCCACCCTAGCCCCTCTCTGCTTCCTGTCGTCCGTGAGG
This sequence comes from Pedetes capensis, assembly GCA_007922755.1. Lineage (NCBI taxonomy): Eukaryota > Metazoa > Chordata > Mammalia > Rodentia > Pedetidae > Pedetes > Pedetes capensis. The sequence goes on from VMDO01018073.1 coordinate 25,108, forward strand.
TGAGCAGCTTTCCTTTGTCATGTCCTTCTGCCATAATGGTTGTATACTATCATAGGTCAAAGCAATGGAGCCAGCCTACCATGTAATCAAACCATAAGCCCAAATAAATCTTTCTTCTTAGTTGTTTTAATCAGATATTTTGTCAAAACAATGAAAAGTCTGACTGACACCCAGTAGATACTTTTTTTTTTAAACACTGAAGGAAGGTTTATAGGCTGCACAAGAATGATAATAGAGGAAATCTTGGAACTACAGGAATAAAACAAAAGTGGTATAAATGATAACTATTTTGAGAAATAGACTATTTTTAGCTATTAAATATTTAAATATGAATGATTTTTTAAAACAAATTATAACATTTTTGGTGGGGTTCTCAATGTATGTATATGGAATATATATTATACATATACATATATATAAACTATAACATAAAGAAGGGAGGTTAAAGATTTCTATATAATTGCAAAGTTTCTATATTTTACTTAGAATGCAAAGTATTAATTTTAAGCAGCTAGCTATATAGATTATAATTCTTATGAAAACCACTAAAAAGTAATACAAAGTGATACAATAAAAAGGTTAATTAATAAACTGAAATGAAATACTGAAAAATATTTGTGTAATCCAAAAGAAGTCAAGAAGGAGAGAACAAAGAAAGAAAACCACAGAGGGGAAAGCATAAAACAAATAATCATATGGTAGACTTAAATTCAAGCATACTAATAAATTGATTAAATAGACACAGTTTAAACACCAATTGAAAGACACAGATTATCTTATTGGAAACCAAAAACAAAGTCCAAACTATATGCCATCTGTCAGAAATTCATTCTTAAAGTAAAATGATCCAAATAGATTAAAAATAAAAGGATAGAGAAGGATATATAGTGTGAAGTCTAATCAAAAGAAAGCTGGAGAAGCTATATTAATATCAAAACAGACTACAGAATAAGAAATTTCCAGGGATAAAGAGAAACATTAAATAACGACAATATAGTCAATTCACCAAGATGACGTAACAGTCCTAAATGTGTACTTTACCTAACAACAGATCTTCAAAGTAACTAAAATAAAAATGGATATAATTACAAAGAGACATAAGAAGTATGATCAAAAGATAAAGTGAATGTTTAAAATTCTTATTACAATAAAAGACACATTGCCACTACTTTCCCTCAAAGTACACCCATGGGCTTCATACACTTCATTATCTTGTTCATGTTCTTGTCACTTTCCAAAGCAGTTTTGGAAGTCCTTTTCATGATTGTCTTTAGTTGCTCTGTCATGGCTGCCTCGATGTCCTGATGTGATTCAAAGTACTTACTTCCTGTGGTCATTTTGACTTTGAGGAAAATCCAGAAGTCTCATGGTGCCAGATCTGGTGAATAAGGTGGATGAGGACGCACCACAATGTTTCTATTTAACAGAAATTCACATACCAGAAACATGTGTGACATGGTATTGTCATGTTTGAGGATGAAACTAAAGACATGAAAGAGGACTTCCAGAACTGTTTCAGAAAGTGGCAAGAATGATAGGATAAGTGTGCTCAAAGCCTGCGAGAGAATTTTAAGGGAGGATTAATGCCAGTGTATCTTTTACTGTAATGAATATTTTCATTTAAACATTCACCATATATTTTGATCATACTTCATACACATACCTTCAGTCATACTTGGAGACCTCAATGTTCTTTTCTCAGAAATCAATACAACAAATTTACATAAAATAAACAAATATAGAAGTATAAAAGACCCAAGATGATCTACCATATTGACCTAAATCACATTTACCCAATACTCTATTGAACAACAGCAAGATATATATCTTTTATACATGGAATATTCGTTACAATAAACTATATACTTGACCTTTAAAAAACCTCAAAAGTTTAAAAGATATGAAATTATTTAAAGTCTGTTCTCTGACCACAATCGAAATAAACTAGGAATAAAGCAGAAAGATATATGTAAAATCCTTGAACATTTGGAAATGAAACTCATAACTCAATGAGCCTTAAGTAAAAAAGGAAGTCTCAATGCAAATTATTAAATATTTTGGTCCAAGTGAAAGGGCAAGAGGTAAAACTAAAATGTTGAAAAAACACATAAGAGACTTTGGATTAGGCAGAAAGTTCTGAAATACAACCTCAAAAGCCTAATTATACAGAAAAAAAGACAAATTCTTTTTACTTTTATTATATTACTCCATGCTGACTTGTAGCTCTAATTTGGGTTTCTCAATCTCAGTACTATTGAAATTTGGGATCAGATAATTCTTTGTTGTAAGGGACTATACTGTATGTCATAGGATATTTAATAGCAGCCTTGGCCCCCACTCAGTAGAAGCCAGCAATATGTACAACCCTTCAAATCATGACAACCAAAAATATCTCTACCTGTTGTTGTTAGGTGCCATGGAGTCAGTGTCTGACTCATACCTACCCTATGTACAACAGATGAAACACTACTGTCAGTGCTTTTCTGCTATTCATAGGATTTTGTATGGCGGATTGATTTTTGGGAGTGGGTTGCAAGGTTCTTCTCCCAAACCTATAGCACCTAGTGTTCCCAGGTGGTCTCCCATCCAAATACTAACAAGACCCAACCTACATAGCTTCCAAGATCTGATGGGATTGGATGCCACAGTGCTATGGCTGCAGGGTAAAATATCTCTAGAAATTGCCAGTTGCCCTTTGGGGGAGGCAAAAATCATCCCCCATTGCTGAGTTGAAAAACACTGCTGCAATTTATTAATTGCAACTGTAATGTAACTTTTCTTTCTATTGTTGGGGGGCATTTTGGTTAAAATGTTTTTACCAATTGCAGACCATCCATCTATGCCTACTCATACACATATGCGAAATTGTGATCACTTCTGTTATAGAGTATATACCTTGGCATAAAATTGCTGGACCATAAAGAATATACATCTTTCACCAGAGTAAATGGCTTCACATTTCATTTCAGAGTGGTTATATCAATTATAGTCTTTCTAGCAGGATAAAACTATCCATTACTACACATACATGCCACATCTTATATTGTCTAGTATCATTTCTGCCAATCTGATGGATATAAAATAACTCTCATCTATATTCCTCTGATTTCTGGTAAGTTGAGAATATTTTTGTACATTCACTGCACATTTGATTTTCTTCCTCAGTGAAGTAATTGCTTGCTCTATTTCTAATTGAATGTCAAATTTGTTTAGATAGTGTGGATAATAGTATCTCATTTAATTAGGTACCTTCAAATAAAGTTTTAAAGTCTGTGGTTTGTCTTTATCATTAGAGTCTTTCAATTTATAGAAACTTAAACTTTTTTCCATATCATCAATTTATCAATTTTTTCTTTATTGTTTGAGCTTTTCAGGATTTGTTTAAAAATCCATTCCTTTTCCTAGGATTTTAAAGATAGTCTTTTGTTTTCTTCTAGAAATTTTATTAACATTATTTTTATTAAAAATTTAAACTGATTCATAAACACATAAAGGGTGTTCGTGTTAGTGGGGTATCGTGATGTTTTGATACACGCACATTGTGTAGTCAGGTTAAACATATTGGTCTCTTCAAACACTCACTTGTTTATGTTGAACATATTCAAAATCCTTTCTTCTAGCTTTTTAGTACAACCAGGTGCTGTGTTGCATGTCTATAACCCCACCAATCTGGGAGGCTGAGACAGGAGGATATTGGATTTGAGCCCAGACGCAGCCTTTACAACTTAGAGACCCTGTCTCAAAATACAAAATAAAAAAGGGGAGAGGGGTACAGTCCAGTGGAAGAGCACTTGCCTAGTATGTGTAAGGCCCTGGGTTAAACGCCCCAGCATTGCAAAATAAAAATAAAGAAATACATAGTACATAACTGTTTTTAGTCACTCTACTGGACCCTAGAACTTCTTACCCCTATCTCAAACTTAGAACCCCTCGATGGAGCTTCCCTTCTCCTTTAAATTCGATCCTTTTAACATTTAATCTACTTGTAATTGATTTATATAATTGTAAGGATTCAATTTTACTTTGTGTCTTGTAGATAATCAATTATCCTAGTGGCCTGCATTGAATAGTATACCCTTCACCACTAATTGCCAATGCTACCTCTGTCATTTATTTCTATTCTGTTCTGTTGGAATATTTGTCTCTCCTTTGGCAGCACCACAAAATTTCAATTACTAAACTTTATAATAAGTTTTGACTTATGCTAGGAGAAGTTCTTCTAATGTGTCCTTATTCAAAATCTTCTGGACTGTCCTTGCTGTTGCTGTTAGGTGCTGTCGAGTTGAATCCAACTCATAGTGATCCTGTGTACAATAGAATGAAAGAGGCATTAAATTTGACAGTGTTTCCCTGCTACCCATAGCGTTATCAACAGCTGATTATTTCAAGAGTGGGCCGCTGGGTCCTTCTCCCATTTTTGCAGTGCAAAGGATCGAACCCAGGACCTCAGGACACGTAGAGCAAGCACTTTACAACTGAGCTAAACAGCAGCTGCAAAGACTTTCCTTATACCAGTGTTATTTTATGTTTTTGTTGTTTTATTTTGTTTTGATTACTGTACTAGAGGATTGAGTTCAGGGCCTAGCACATGCTAGGCAAGTTCTCTACCACTGAACTGTACCCTCAGTTGCTTTTTACTTTGAGACAAAGTCTCACTAAGTTGTTGCAGGCTACCTCTGGCTTCAAGCTAACGGTCCTCCTGCCTGAGCCTCCCAAATTACCAGGATTATTACAGGCCCTGCACCGTGGTGCTCAGCTCATGTATATTTATTTTATTTTATTTTTAGTTTTTATTTATTTATTTTTGAGATAGTGTCTCGCTATGTAATCCAGACTGGCCTTGAACTCACAATCTTCCTGCCTTTGCCTCTTGAGTGTTGTCATTACAGGTGTGTGCCACATCACCTGGCCTGTGTTTTAAAATTGAGGTATCACATACTTTCTACAGAATTTTTAATTGAGGATGCATTGAATTTTTAGATTTATAGTTGGGGAATTACAACATCTTATGATATAGCATGTTCCTGTATGTTTTCACTCCCTTCACTGGAGTCTGTAATTGTCTTCTTTGGGTTTTGCAGTGCTGGAGATCAAATCCAGTGCCTCATGCATCCTAGGCAAACAATCTATCACTCAGCTACATGCCCCACACCTTTGTAATTGCCTTTACATAGAATTTTGCAAGTTTTACAAATTTCCAGCCCAGGTTTGGTTAGATTTGTTCGTATTAATTTGTTTGTTGTGTTGCTGGAGATCAAACCCAGGGCCTCCAGCATGCTAGGCAAATACTCGACAACTGAGCTATATACCATTAGCCCCATTCCTAAGCTTTTTTGTTTATTTGTTGCAATTATTGTAAATGTCATTTTTTTTAAATTAAACTTTCAGTATTTGTCAACAGTATCAAGGATGGCAATGATTTTTGGATTTTGATCTTATATTCTACAATCATGTTGTATCCTATAGTAATAATAATCCTGTCAATCCTCATGAAGATTGAAGTTCTATCTCTCCCTCTCTTTCTCTCTCTCTCTCTCTCTCTCTCTCTCTCTCTCTCTCTCCATGTTGTTGTTGTTGTTAGGTGCTATCAAGTCGGAATCCGACTCATAGCGACCCTCTGTACAACAGGGGAAACACTATTGTCAGTGCTTCTCTGCTGTTCATAGGGTTTTCAATGGCAGATTGATTTTTGGGAGGGGGTTTCCAGGTCCTTCTCCCAAGCCTACAGCTTCTGGTGTTCCCAGGCGGTCTCCCATCCAGGTACTAACCAGGCCCGACCCTGCTTAGCTTCTAAGATCTGACGGGATCGGATGCCACAGGACTATGGCTGCAGGCTCTCTCTACATACATACATATATATATATATACATATATACATATGTATACATATATACATATGTATACATATATACATATGTATGCCTGCATCCATAGAACTGTGGCATCCGGATCTTGGAAGCTAAGCATGGTTGGACCTGGGTAGTACTTGGATGAGAGACCACCTGGAAACACCAGATACTGCAGGCTTGGGAGAAGGACCCAGCAACCCACTCCCAAAAAGCAATCCACCATTGAAGACCCTATGAATAGCAGAGAAGCACTAACCATCATGTTTTGCCTATTGTGTGTAGGGTCGCTATAAGTCAGATATTGACTCCACAGCACCTAACAACAAAAACAATACACACACACACACACACACACATACACACATATATACACATATATATATACATATATACATACACATACGCACACACATATATATACACACACAGACACACAGACACACACACACACACACATATATATACATATACATATTATCTATGAATTCTGGCTGTTTTATTTCTTTCTATTTATAACTTGTTTTTCTTGCCTTCCTCTGATGACTATGACCTCTGAACAATTTTGGGTGGAAGCCTTACTAGGAGGCATCTCATCTAATTTCTAAATTCAAAGGAAACAGTTCTCATATTTTCCTATTATATACTATATTTGCTTAGCACTGGAAAGATACCCTTTATCAGGTAAGGAACTTAGCCATATTTCAATTTAATCAATTAATTTCACCTACGGATGGTACCTAACTGCAACAACAAGGGAGTAAAATGGAATTTTTATTTCCTTTGTAATACTTCTCTCTCCATGGGTTTGTAAATAGGTCTGTGCTTCTCTTTTATATTATTAGCTCAGAATGCTAAACTCATTTGGAGGAAAAAAACAGTGCACAAGATTTGACAAAAGTAGAAGATGGGGTATCTGAGGGTTGTTTTTGGCATCTTTTTAAAAAAACATAATGATCAAAATTAATGAAGCCATATGGCCTGTTGTTTACAGAGTAGGTTAAAATAAAGAAATAGTGGTATAGCAGCCAACTTATTTTAAAACTTATACTTTAATGATTATCATTAAGATGAAAATAAAAACAGGTGAAAAAACAGCCTTAATTCTGTGTTTATTGCTCTCAAACCTAGTTATGCATTAAATCATCTTGGAAGTTTCACAAAAATGTCCATGCCAAGGTCCCACTGCAGTCTAATTAAGATATGCCAAAGTAGTTTCCGTCCTCTGGTTCTCTGCCTTTCTCTCTTTCTTTGTGTCTCTCTGTCTCTGTCTCTGTCTCTCCCATACATATATACACATATACATAAACACACATTGCATAATAACCTCTGTTTTTACAATGTTTTGATAGTACAATTTCTTTATTTTTAATTCTTAAAATTGTCATTCAGCTCAATTGCAAAAGGATTATTTTACTAGCAATTGACCAAGGGATAAGTTTAACCTATACTCCTTTTTTTCCCAATGAAATCCAGACAAGAGAATGGATATAATTTAGGACAAAGCCATCACTAGAAAAATGTAGCCTCACTTATTGACATTACAAAACCCCAACTAGTTGAGCCTGCTTATGGTAAAGTGGGTGCACAGCAGAACCATGCCCTCATTCCCACAGCTGACCTATACTGGTGGGCTACCACATATCATCACTACCACCCTGCCATTCCATTTCCTTCTCCCCTTTCTCATCTTGCTCCACCTCCATCTAGTGACTCAGGTTCTAAGAGGAATTAGAAAAGGACTATTTCCCAAAAAAGAGGATATGAACTACACTTACTTGAAATACAGCATGCCAACAGCATTGCCAAAACAAATTTTAATGAATCAAAGTAACAGATTAGCCAAAATAAAAATACATAACTCATGGGTGTCATGTAAAACTTCTGGAATGTTTGAGGTTTCTTTATTCTTCCCTTTTAAAATTTTGGTTTCCTGTAGGATATCTCTCTGGCTTTTCAGCATTCTCATAATTTCCTTTGGCAACTTCCAGATTTCTTTTAAAAATATATATGTGAAGGCTTTCAGTGACTACTTCCTTTCTTCACAGAAACAAGTCAACATTCAAATCCAAACATTAAAACAGTATCCAGAAATGGGTAGAATTTGAGACATCAAAAGAAACTTGAAGGACTGTGGACCACAAATAACATTAAGAAGTTAAGATGAGGATCTACAGTTATAAGCTAATTCAACAAGAAGATAGAACAAAACTCACCTGAATTCTTTACAAATAATTTCAATCTGTTTTACTTGATTTATTCAACTAGAGAATAGTCAGTAGTGTTAGCTTTTTATCACTGTGATAAAATACCAAGTATAAACAACTTAAAGGAAGAAAAGTTTAGGTTCATAATTTCAGAGGTTTCAGTCCATCATGTTGGCAGGACATAGCAGATCTGAGTAGTTCACATCATGGTGGCCAGGAAGCAGAGAAGGAGAGTGCCTATACTATTGTGATCTCTCTTTTTTCCCCTTTTATTCCATCTGGGCCTGGAGCCTCTGGGATGATGCTGCCCACAGTCAGGGCTGGTCTTCCTCCCTAAGTTAGCCCTCTCCGGAAACGCCCTCACAGACCCACTCAGAGGTATGCTTTACTAATTTCCTAATTCCCAATCCGATCAAGTTGATAATCAAGATTAACCATCAAGGTAATTTTTCTGAATAGATAGATTATCACTTACTATACAACCTGTTTCATTCTGTCATGTAATATCTATTTTCTCAGGCTATGAGATAAATACTAAGGAAAAGTGTTTTTGATTATGCAAGAGTATATTCTTTACCTAATCAGATCAAAACTAGGGAAAGTATATACTTCCCCCCCACACACACACACACCTCCAACAATTTCACAGAAAAGGATTTTAAAAAGGGGGAAAACAAATATTTAAGGATCTATAAATGTTAAAATTAATCTAGACTGCATGGATCTTAATAGAAGTTGCGCCAAAAAAGACATATGTATGGCGAGTAGAGAATGGGGTTTAGCTCAGTTGACAGAGTGCCATTCTGCAGTCTCTGAGACCCTAGATTTGATCCCCAGCACCACAAAAATGGGAGAAGGACTTAGCAACCCACTCTTGAAACAATTCCAAAACAATCAGCCATTGAAAACTCTATGAATAGCAAAGAAACACTGACTTGGTGACGTGCATGGCACAATGTCAGGGAATATTTCATTCTGTTGCACATAGGGTCACTATGAGTCAGACCCAACTGGACAGCACCTAACAACAAACATGGCCAATAGGTATATGAAAGAATGCGCAACCTTACTAATCATATTGTTGTTGTTAGGTGCCGTTAGGTTGGTATCCAACTCATAGCAACCCTACGTACAACAGACAAAACACTACTGTCATGCTTCTCTGCTATCCATAGGGATTTCAATGGCTGATTGACTTTTGGGAGCAGGTTGCCAGGTCCTTCTCCCAAACCTTCAGCACCTAGTGATCCCAGGTGGTCTCTCATCCAAGTACTAACCAGGTCTGACCCTGCTTAGCTTCCGAGAGCTGACAGGATTGGATGCCACAATGTTATGGCTGCAGGTTTTCTAATCCTGAGGGAATGCAAATTACAAACCACAATAAGATATCAACTTATATATGTCTGAATGCCTGTTATCAAAAGAAGAAACCAGCTAGGCACTGTGGCACATGACTGTAAGATCAGAGAGTCAGGAAGCTGAAGCAGGAGAATCTTGAGTTCAAGGACAGAGGTAGTCTGTGCAACTTAGTAAGACCCAGTCCCAAAATTTTAAAAAATCACTAAATAAATGGGGCTAGAGTCAGCTAAGTGATTGAATACTTGTTTAGTATATGTGAGGTCCTACGTTAAACCCTGTTGTTGTTGTTTTTAGTTGTGTCAATTTGTGTCTGACTGATAGTGACCCTCACAGGGTTTTCAATGGCTGATTGTTTCAGGATTGGCTTGGGAGTGGATTGCCACATCCTTTTCCCATTTTTGTGGTGCTGGGAATCGAGCCTGGGACCTCAGAAACTGTAGAGCAGCACTCTACTGAGTTAAATCCTAACCCCAAGCTAAACCTAAGTACTGCAAAAAAGAAAAAAAAGAAAAAGAGAAAGATGGATTGGCAAAGATGTGGAGAAAAGATGTACATAGAAGCAGAGAGTGGAACATGGTTGGCAGGGGCTAGGGTTGGGACAGAAGGGAGAATAGAGAGAAGTTGGTCTAAAGGTACAGACTGATTAGACAGGAGGAATAAAGTCTGGAGGTCTATTACTCAGCACCATGACTATAGTTAATAATAGTGTGTTACACAATTAAAAGTTGCTGAGAGATTTTAAATATTCTCATCACAAAAAGTGTGTGAGGTGATAGACATGTCAACTAGCTTCACTTAATCATTCTACAGTATATACGTATATTATACTCTCATGTTGTATACCTTAAATATAATTTTGTCAATTAAAATAAATAATTTAAAATAATAATAAAGTTCACCAATTTTTTTTAAAGGAGGTCATTTATATGGATGTGGCAAAAAGTGAAATGTGAATGACTAAGTTTTAAGGTTAACTTCCCTGATCTGACCAGAGCCTAGAGAGTTTCTTTCTTGGGATCACACAGAAGACTCTAATCTCAACCATTCAGTCTAGTTCTCTTTCAGTTGCACTGTGTGCTTAATAGCTGTTCTTTAAAATATTGTATAGTGAAACCAGGTATGGTGGTGCACACCTGTAATGCCAGCACTCAGAGGCTGAGGCAGGAGGATCATAAGTTCGAGGCCAGCCTGGGCTACATAGCAAGATCACATCTTTAAAAATAATAATAATAATAATAATAATAATAATAATAATAAAACAAAATAATTGTATAATGTAGACATTATTTCTGCCCTCAGTTTCACCCTATGAGCAATTGAGGTTTTTTTAATCATTAATAGGAATTAGACAAAAAAATCCATAAATTTCAGAATTTACCCTATAAAGTGAAAAAGCTGTATCAGAAACATTAAATACTTAGAGGTATAGCATAGGATTTTTTTATTTTATTTTTTTTTTTTTTTTTTGCCTTATTTGGGGGTTGAACCCAGGATCTTGTGCATACTTCACAAATGCTCTACCATGCTGGACAGTGTTGGGATTACAGGCATGTGCCACTGCACCCAGTACCTGGAAATATTTTTACATGTAGCTAATATAAAATCATTCGTGGATATTTGGGCCTTTTATATTGTGCAGGATATAAATATTCAGAAAGCTTTCAGAAATTGATTCTTCTGAAAAAATTACTGCTGATATCTTCTTAAATACATTTTTAATATAATTAAGTACCATTCTAAGTTGGCCAAATAATTCTAAAGTAAAATAGTCAAGTGCTTAAACAATGTGAAGATTACATCTAAAGTCTCAATAAATGTTCAGTCATCCTATCAGGAACAAATCATAAAGAAAATGGAAAGACTATATCAAATTGGTTAAATGTAATCTACATTCATGGTTTACTTATTGAAACATTTTTCATGGTTTTCTTAGTGATTCTTAACAGAGCCTACATATTTCTTTTTAATTTTTTCTTTTTATGTTTCCCAAGTTCACAATTCACATAAAATACCCATTGAAGCAGACAGAAAAGTGAAGTGAGCATTTCACAGCTCTTTGGGGGTTTAAATAGGCTATGACAATGAAACTCTGATTACTCAAAGAGGACGACTGTGCTTGAAACTCAACAGCAGGAGTAACAAGTAGGCTAATGCTAAAATGTCAAAGGAGACTCTGAACTTTGTAGAGTCAGGAGAAGCAGGCAGTGGCCCTTCAATCCTGGAACCCAGGATAATCACCAAGCCAGAAAGAGGCCAGACAGCACTAGACATGGGTAGAGTGGCCAAAAAAAGAAAGAAAGAAAAAAAAGGCACTTGGAAAAGATGTGCAAGGTTATGGTTTCCTGATAAATTAAGATGACATAGACAGTCTCGCAGGACTTGCTTCATTATATTATTGTGAAATTTGGACTCAAATAGAGTGAAGCAAACCCACAAGTTAAAGTGTTTTTAAAGTGGCTTAATAATCGCTTTGAAAACAGAATGGAACAGAACACGCTTTCAGTCAGCATGACTGGAACTTTGATCAACAAATACCAAGGGACACAACAAATCTTTTGTGAACAAGCGGTACCAAGGTAGAGGTGGGCTTGGAGCCTACTACCCCCAGAAAGATGCTGTTCTTTTTTCATTATGAAATCTGGTGGTTGTGTTATGTGATATAATGTTTTTCAGAAAATTTACAGAAATCTTGCCCCCAGTGAAGGATTTCTAAAGGTTATAGGAGATAACACAAAGCTATTTGAACTCTTTTTAAAAAACCATAAGTATTAATTTTTTTATTTCCTCATTCTGTTTCCTCATTTAAGCATCAGCTGCCAAAACCACTAAGCCCCTCCTGGGCATGATGCCAATTGGAATAGACTTTTCTTCTCAATTTTCATCTTCTGGATTCCTTGATGACTTGATTTCATATCATTTCATGCTGCAGAGATATGAGTGATTGGCTACAAATCAGGCATTTCTGTGGAGTGAGGATGGGCGAGAGAGGAAGAGGAAGAAAGAGAGGGAGACCACAACCCATTTTGTTTTTGTAAGTGTCACTGGTAAGTTTACAATGTTTAACAGTTTGTTCTTATGCCATGTGTAAATTTTTGTCCAGATTTAAGCTCATCTATACTTGCCACTGGACCAGACCACAGACACCCTCAGGGAGGTTCCAGACCACAACCCAAGAACCACTTCTCTACTACAGTGTCAGGACTCCAAATGACTCCTGCAAAGGTCACCCACTGGCCTAGGATGGCAGCTCCTCCTTTGAATTCCAATTCCTCTGAATTCCAACTATAGTTTCTAACACCTTTCCTACAATTATTCATGCATTCATTCATTCAATCAAAATAATAGTTATTTTAAAGCACCTGCTATGTTTAAGGGGTTGTTTTGTTTTTTGTTTGTTTTTTGTAATATTAGGAATACAGCTTTGAAAAGAAAAGAATCCATGATTTCCACTGATTTCGTGGTGTTTATATGTCAAGTCAGAACTATTTATTATTAAAATAGAAGATCACATAAAGTTGCCATATAGCAAGTGAAAATGTTCTGGTGAAGGCTGGGACCACAGCCTACCATAAGCTTCTGCATTGTGAGGCATTATTAAGCAAATACTGTTCTCCAGGCATTGTGCAAAGTATGCACATCTTTGCTTCCTCATTGGGTGGGAAGTTGAGCTTGAAACTTTCTAAAGTATCTATTAAAGCCTGGATTAGTATATGGCTGATTATGTTTAGCACATAATAGACTATTTTAAATTTTTGTCTAGAAATCACTCAAGCTGTGGCAAAAAAATATTCTATTCAAGAGGTCTCTTGAAATAACTTGAATTTTTGTGGAGAGAGGGGTTTCTCTTAAGTCATGTCATGTAGAAGAAAGATCCAGGCCTAGGTTCAAATTCTAGTTCTTCCCTTAACTTTTTTGAGCTTCCCAAATTAACTCATTCCTCCCAGTATTATTTTAAAGATTTCATTTGCTTCATTTAATAAATATTCATGATGTACTAGGCAGCATCCTTCTTGCTGCAGAGAATATAATGATTAACAAGACATAAAAAGTCACTGCCTGTGACGTGCCTTATCTTCTTGCCCTCTTCCTTCCATTGTCTTTATTTGGCGGGGAAGGCAGTGGAGTGGAAATCATTTGTCGGGGAAAGGCAAAGTCCAGTTTTGTGTGAAACCTTCTAGCCTTCTCTATCTAGGTACTCCCAGACAATCTCAGAATAAATCAAATAGACCCAGCTCTGAGCAACGCCCTCTGGGGCTTGTCAGGTGAAGAGCAAAGGGGAAACGTTCAGCCTCCAGCCAAACTTGTTTACTGGATTGGCAGTCATAGCAAGGGTTTCTAGATCCTGGCTGAATGGCCAAAACATATTATGTTCTAAGGGCTCCCTGATAAATACATCCCAAACCCCTTTATAAGACTTAAATAATGGGCTGTTAGTTTAAAAGCACTAAATCTTTAAAAATCTGTAGATTCTATTACCCACCATTCTCAGCACAATGACAATACTGTTCTAACCATTTAGTATTGTTCAATATCTTATCCACATTTACAAGAATTTAGGCACAAGAAAAATTTTACTGTGGGGTAAGTAAATTTTTAAAAATGAGCATGTATAAATATTAAAAATGTTAGTGAATAAAGCACAAATATAGCTTAATTTCCTTTTTATATTATTAGGGAAACTTGCCCACCTAGTACTCTATGATACCTACTGAAGGAAGGGATAATAGTAAGAATGATACAGTTCATGCTGTGTAAAAGCATCTTAAGCTAATGAACAGTTGATACGTTAGTGTGTTTTATTTTCTCTTTCAAGTTCTTTTTCAAGTTCTTTATTTAGCACTCCATGTCCCATGTTAGCTGAGTTTGCTATTGCTAGGTGCCGTGAATTATGGGTCCGACACATAGCAACCCTATGTACAACAGAATGAAGCACTACCCAACATACGCCTGGCACTATGTCACTGCTTCTCTGCTATTCCTAGGGTTTTCAATGGCTGATTTTTCAGGAGTAGGCTGCCAGGTCCTTCTGCCAAGGCCACAGCACCAGGTATTCCCAGGCAGTCTCCCATTCAATGACTAACCAGGTCGGCCCTGCTTAGCTTCTGACATCAGACAGGATCAGACACCAGTGTGGTAGGGCTATAGACATTAGCTGAGTTTAGTGCTCTGGAATAATGACTTGCTGAATTCTCTGCAATTTTTTAACAAGCATAGGAACATGAACATGTTAATGTATGAGAGAGAGAACTGAACTGAGTGAAATCCATTCTAATCCTTCCTGAAGCTAAGCTAGTAATAATCAGCTCTCACAAAGGTAATTATGTTCACCCCCTAAGTCAGGGAAATGGAAACATCTTCATTAATCTTCCTAAGGGAACCTAGCTGGGAGAAGGATGTGGCAATGCACTCTCAGAGCCATCCCCAAACAATCAGCCATTGAAAACCCTATGAGGGTCACTATGAGTCGGACCCAACTTGAGAGCACCTAGCAACAACAAGGGAACCTGGAGGTGCTATGGCAGTGTAGGGTCCTGGACATGGGTACAATGCGGACAGTCTGGCTTTGTTGTGAAATGACTGTTTTGAATGCAATGAAGTTAAACAGCTGCACATAGTTTCTTGATTGCTGTTTTTTTTTTTTATTTACACTGCAGGCGAGTTTGATTTATAAATCTGATAAATTTGAGTTATGTTTTTCACCTTAAACAGTAAAGAATGGAAGATAGCACACTGGGTGAGAGAGCACATGAGTTGGATTTTGCTTTCTTTTTTCTTTTTTTTCTTTTTTCTTTCTTTTTCTTTTTTTATTCACTGGAAAGAAAGTGAATCAATTGTATTTTGCATCTCTTCAGGCTTCAAAATGCTGATTCAGAAACAAATATCTTTGTTTTACATCAAATTCTGGGATTTTTTAGCAAAAATAAATCAAAGGGAATCAGAGAAATGTGATTTGACTATTTTAAAGAGAACAATCAAGACTCTGGTGTCATATGTTTCTTTCCTGGGTTCCAGACTGATGATAATTGGAGCCGCATTCTAGAATGCATAGGAAATAATTATAACCAGAATTGTTTTTGTTATGTTCATATCCCATCTCTTATCCATTCTTCCAACTTTCTCCATCTTCACATATGTTGGGTTTTTATTTTGTTTTGGTTTGGTTTTCCCAAGGACAGCCCCACAGGAAAACAATAGACTCAACTCAAACCCTGGAATGGTCAAGAGAGTCTTTCAAAAAGCAGGGCCCTGTGTTTCTCAGCTTCATTACTAAATGAAGAGTAGTTTTCTTATATTGAATTTGTGAGGATCCATATTCTCAGACACTGAGCCAAAAATAATGGGCTGGCCTTTCCTTACGTGGGCGGGACCTGACCCTATGACCCAGCTGCCCACACAGACATTGAGCAATAATCCTGTAGGTCTTTTACAAGAGACAAAGTGAAAACAAGGAGTCAAAGCTCCAGCTTGAGGATTTTTTCTTCTTCCCTATGAGTCTTAAGTTTGTAAGAGTGTTATGAAAATGAATTGTGGCTTTAGTATAAATATCAAAACTATTATATGTACCAGTAGAAAATCACCATAATTCATGGTTATTTCCATCTTTCATGTTGAAAATTTCAGGATTGAAAAAAATATTTGCACTGATGATTTCCCCTGTAATGTAAACTATCCTTCTTTGAACGGATAATGTATATATCACCTATATATATATATATATATATATATATATATACACACACACATATATCATACGTATATATCACTAAACCATATATATCATATATAGTGATATATATGTACGTGTGTGTATGTATGTGTGTGTGTATATATATGTGTGTGTGTGTGTCTCACTAAACTAACAGTAGTCTGAAGAATTGTGAGTTTTCGTATAAACATCAGACTATTTAACTTTGAATGTTTCCACATATGCAATGGCTAAAAAGGTAATCTTGTCCATCTGTGTTACTGCATTTCAAAAGTAGAGGTGACAATTCAAACAAACTCTTCCTTTTGTGTTTCCTTGGGAATCAAAAATTGAGGCTACAGTTCTTTTTTTAACTTTTTTTATTACTAATTTTTAATGTACAACTTAATGGGTCTCCTTATGACATTTCCATACAGGCATTTCATTGTACATTGCTCATGTTCACTTCCCTGTTACTCGCTGACCCTCTTCTCCCATCTCCTCCCTCCCCACCAATGGTCTCCTTTCTGTTTATTTGTCTTTTTTGTGAGTATATCTATCTATATATGTACATCCCAATTTTGCCATAAGAGCAAAATACGTCATATATTTTTATTCTCTCATTACCCTTTCTTCTTGCCTCCTCCCCCTTTTCACTTTCCCCCTTTTCACTTTCCATTATCTTTCCCTACTTAGGTCCTATCTGCTTTCATGATTGATATGTTTTAATAATGAATATATATTGAAGTCTAGCATCCACATGTGAAAGAAAACATGTGATGTTTATTTTTCTGGGTCTGGCTTAATTTGCTTAAAATGATGATCTCTAGTTCCATCCATTTTCCAGAGAAGGCTATAATTCTTAAGGATTCCTGGGCAAGTTACTTATCTTCTCACTTCTTCAGTTTTCTCATCTGTAAAATGGAGTTCACTGTTTCTGCTTCATAGAGGTAGTATGAGAATTAAAAGTATTTAGAATACCTGCAGCATAGCAAGTACTCAATCATTGTTAGCTATGACATTTATTTAAACTTTCCAATTTTCTTGTAATCTCCATGCCTAAAGTGAAGATCCAAGAACAGTTGAAGAAATCTCTAAAATAGATTCTTAACCTTAGCACCTGAGCCAAGTGTGGTGGTGCACATTTGTAATCCCAAGTGACTCATGAGGTGGAGGCAGGAGGACCATAGATCTGAGTCCAGAGACAGCCTGCATAACTTGGTAAGACCATGTCTCAAAATAAAAAAGTAAAAATAAAAATGGGCCAGGTGTGTGGCCCAGTGGAGAGCACTTGCAAAATTTATGCAAGGTCCTGGGCTCAACTTCCAAGTAAGAGAGAAAGAAAGAAAGAGAAAAGAAAGCAAGCAAGCAAGCAAGCAAGAGGAGGGGTGGGGGTAGAGGGAGGGAGAAAGAGAAAAAGAGAGAAAGAAAGAGAGACAGAGAGAAAGAAAGAGAAAGGAAGGAAGGAAGAAATGAAGGAAGGAAGGAAATTGCTCTATTGTGCAAGAACTCTCTGTCACTTCACTGGAAACCAATCCTTTTCTTCCTCTAGGCTATAACAATCTCAGTTTCTTTAGCTAAAACATAGTTACCGAAACCTTAAAGTTTCCGCTAAAAAGCTTTTTCTTTAAAAGTAACAGGAAAATTCCATTGAATGTTGTTGTTGTTGTTAGGTGCCGTTGAGTCGAGTCCGACTCATAGCGACCCTATGTACAGCAAATCAAAACACTTGCCGATTCTGTGCCAGGCAAACGATCTTATTTATGTTTAAGCCCATTGTTGCACACACTGTGTCAATCCATCTGGTGGAGGGTTTTCCTCTTTTGCGTTGACCTGCCACTCTTCCAAACATGATGTCCTTCTCCAGGGATTGTTCTCTCCTGACTACATGTCCGAAATATGTAAGACACAGTTTGGCCATTTTTGCTTCCAAGGAGCACTCTGGTTGTACCTCTTCTAGGACAGATCTGTTGGTTCTTTGGCAGTCCATGGTATATTCAATAGACGTCTCCAGCACCACAATTCAGAAGCATCAATTCTTTTTCTGTCTCTCTTGTTCAATGTCCAGCTTTCACAACCATATGATGCCACTGAAAATACCATGGCATGAGTCAGACGCACCTTCGTCTTCAATGTGACATCTTTGCTTTTCAATACTCTAAAGAGATCTTTTGCC
>VMDO01018074.1:0-22780 GCA_007922755.1 Pedetes capensis
ATACAGAAACTGACTCTCAGAAACCATGGTAAAAATAGAAGGATTTGGAAATAAGATTTCATATTTATAACACAATATTAATGTCATACTAAATAAGAAACTGTTAGCCGGATCCTCTTAAAAATGCACAACCAAACAGATATTACTATTGTAAGATTTGCTCATAAATCACAAGCATTACTTTAAAATAAAGTCTTGTAAAAATTTCTGATAAGGCCATGAATGATTTGGAATGTTTAATTTTCCAGCCTATTTAATAGATTCAGATAGTCAAGCATATAATTAAATTCAGATTTATACTTCTATAAAATTATAGTTTAGAGTGAAATATCCAATATAGAGCAAGACAATGACATATTCTGTAACATACTTTTGCCAAATATTTATAAGTCTCATATTCTCATATAATAAAAATAGCATGCTGCAATCCACATTTCATCTTTCTAAGAATTGCCAGAAAAACTAATGAAAGGTTTTTGAGAAGTATTTTCTTTGGACGTGGCAACTAAGAGTCACAGGCAGATGGAGCCTTGTTGCCTGGAAGAATGGGAGATTGAAATGCCAATGATAGAGATTACAATATTCAGAGACCAGAATTTACCTTGTGTAAAACATGATGAGTTATGTTTTGTGGATGGAACTTGTGTGTGAATTTCAAATAAATATCCAACTGGAGGAATCTAGAATTTAGTTTGAAATGGAATAAAGTTGAAGTAAAATAGAGATTTGTGATTCCCCTACATAGAGTAACTTTGAAAGAGAGTTCAGAATTAGAGAGTGAAAATAGAGCTAGGGCTAGACCTGTGTGAAATCTGAAACACCCATGTCCCAGCATTTTCTAATTTATTGTTTAAATTAGGTCATCTTGCATAATTCAGTTAGAGAAAAATAGCTCATGTGGACATCTAAAATATAGGAATTTTAAAAAGCAACAATTATTTAGCTCAAAAATATTGTATAGCATAAGGTAGTTCTGAAAGTAATCCATCAATTAGCAATTACCTACTTATGTAGGGCAATAGGCAGTATTGCAAGTGATTACTAGTTTTGGAAAGGTTTCCTACACTCTAACTTTCAACTGTGTGCATACTAGCCAATTTATTACATCTTTCCAGAGCATGCATTTAATCATTGTTTACAACATGTAGTCCACTAGAGACTCAGTATGAAATGAGAAATTAAATTTTGAAATTTGTTTCAATAAACAAATGAAGGTTTAATCATTTTGTTGACTTTTAATGTTGATTTAATGGGAAGATATTTAGGAATTAGATGTTAAGACAAATATAAAAATGAGCCTAAGATAGATTCCAGGCAAATCAATGAAACATTTACATCTATTTTGTGAAGTTCTTCATAATGACTTCCTTTCCAGTTCTGAATCATACTTTATCTGTAAAAGAAATTCTAACACCAGAAAATAAAAATAATCTCATTTCAGTGATATTGAGTCCTAAATTATAGCAGTAGAGAAAGTAAAGACTTACTGTAGTTGGACACCTATAAATCAGCACTTGGGAGGCTGAAGCAGGAGGATTACAAGTCCAAGGTGAGCCTGGGCTACATAGCCAGACTCTGTCTCAATAAAACAAAACAAAATAAAAAATGAACAAAAAGGCTGCTTGTTCTGACTCATCTGGATTTCTGAAACATTCTGTTCGCATATATCAGATGGGTTGGACGCTTCCCTTAGCTTCTTTTGGTCCCTGGTCCCCACCTTCAAGTTGCCTACAAACAATCAGTGATTGGTCAGGGATGTGCAAGCAACAACTTCAGACCTAATGAGAAAATAGATTTTGGGTAGGTCTTCTTGGAAAGTCTTCCTGTCTGCTTTCCTTGGATTTCAGTGAGAAAATGTAAGGAGAAATGGTGTTCTTATTGTTGTTTCTAGGTGCCTTTGAGTCAGGTCTAGTACATAGAGACCCTATGTACAAAAGAATAAAACACTCCCCTATACTGTGCCTTGCACATGATCTTTTTTAAGTTTAAGCCCATTGTTTCAGCTACTGTGTTGATCCATCTAGTTGAAGGTTTGCCCTTTTTTTCGTTGTTGTTGTTGACCTGCCACTCTCCCAAATAAGATGTCCTTCTCCAGGGATTGGTCCTTAATGACAACCTGTCCAAAATATGTAAGATGAAGTTTAGCCATCCTTGCTTCCAAGGGCACTCTGGTTACACTTTTTGTAGGACAGATCTGTTGGTTCTTTTGGCAGTCCATGGTATATTTAATATTCATCTCCAGCACCATAATTCAAAAGCATCAATACTTCTCCTGTCTACCATATTCAAAGTCTAGCTTTAATAACCTTATGATGCAACTGAAAACACCATGGCATGACTCAGACACACCTTTCCCTTCAATGTGACATCTTTACTTTTCAACACTTTAAAAAGGTCTTTTGCCACAGCTTTCCCCAATGCAATGCGTCTTTTGATTTCTTGACTACTGCTTCCACAGGTGTTGATTGTAGAACCAAGTAAAGCAAAATCGTGGACAACCTCACTTTTCTCCATTTATCATAAAGTTGCTTACTGACTCAGTTGTAAGGATTTCTGTTTTGTTGATGTTGAGGCACAATCCATATTGAAGTGTATTTTCTTTGAACTTCATCAGTAAATGTTTCAAATCCTCTTTACTTTCAGTAAGCAGAGTTGTATCATCTGCATAATGTAGTTTTTAATGAGTCTTACCTCCAATCCTCCTGCCTTATTTTTCTTTATAAAGTCAAGCTTCTCAGATTATTTGCTCAGCATAGAGATTGAAGAGGTACAATAAAAGGATACAGCACTGATGCACACCTTTTCTGTACTAAACCAGGCAATGTTTCCTTGTTCTGCCTCCTGTTCTGAACAACTGCCTCCTTGTCCATGTACAGATTCCTCATGAGTACTATTGAGTGCTGTAGTACTCATATTCTTCACAATGTTGTCCATAATTTGTTGTGATCCACACAGTCAAATGCCTTTGCATAGTCAAAGAAACATTGATAGACATCTTTCTGGTATTTTCTGCTGTTGGCTAATATCCATCTGACATCAGCAATGATGTCTCTGCTTCCATGCCCTCTTTTGAATCTGGCTTATTTTCCAGAAGTTCCCTGTCTATCTACTGCTACAGTCACTTTTACATGATTTTAACAAATTTTTACTTGTGTGTGATGTTAATGGTTTTGTTTGATAATTTCTGGTTTCTTTATGAATGATATATTTGATATCATTCCATAACTCATTGGGTCTTCCATCATTATGTTCTAATGCATAAAATCTCTTCTTGAGGTGGTGTCTGACCTCACGTGGAATATACTCAAGGTCATACTTTGGCTTTGGTATATTTGTTCTAATTTTCTTCAGTTTCAGTTTGAACCTACATATGAGCAGTTGATCTGATCCACAGTCAGTACCTGGTCTTGTTCTGACACTTAGTATTGAGCTTTTTCATCATCTCTTTCCACAAATGTAGTCAGTTTGGTTCCTGTATGTTCCATATGGTGAATTCTGTGTGTATAATTGCCATTTATGTGCGTGAAAAAATGTATTTGCAATGAAAAGGTCATTGGTTTGACAAAATTCTATCACGTAATCTCCAGCATCATTCCTATCACCAAGGCCATATTTTTCAACTACTGAGCCTTCTCTTTGTTTCCAAGTTTTGCATTCTAGTCACCAGTAATTATTAGTGCATCCTGATTGCATGTTTGATCTATTTCAGATTGCAGAAGCTGCTAGAAATATTCTGTATCTTCATTTGTGGCCTTAGTGGTAGGTGTGTAAATTTGAATAATAGTCATATTCACTGGCCTTCTTTGGAGTCATATGGATATTATTCAATCACTGATAGCATTGTACTTCAGGAAAAAAAATCTTAAGGTATCTTTTTGATGATGAATGCAACCCCATTTCTCTTTAATCTGTCATTCCTGGCATAGGATACCACATGATTATCTGATTCAAAATGGCCCATGTCAGCCCATTTTAGCTCAGTGATGCCTAGAATGTCAATGTTTATGAGTTCTATTTCACTTTTGATGATTTATAATTTTCCTTGACTCATACCATGTACATTCATTATTCCAATTATTAATGGATGTTTACAGTTGTTCCTTCTCATTTTGAATCATGCCACATCAGCAGATGGAGATCCCCAGGGCTTTACTAGTTTCCATTCATTAATGTTGACTCTACTTTGAGGAGGCAACTCTTCCACAGTTGTCTTTTGAATGTCTTTCCTCCTAAAGGGTTCATTTTCTGGCACTATATTTGGCAGTATTTCTTTGTTATTCATATGGTTTTCAATGGCTATTTGTCTTGGTATTGAGCTGTTGGGTCCTTCTCCCTACTCCCTACTCTCTACTCCTAGCTCCTTTCTCTGGAAGCTCAGCTGAAACTTGTCCACTATGGGTGGCCATGCTGGTATCTGAAATACCAAGTGGCAGAGCTTTCAGCATCCCAGCAACACGCAGGCCCCCAGAGTAGAACAAATTGACAGACAAGTGGGGGAATGGTGCTCTTGGAACTTATTTTTTTCTATGCCCTTTAATGGACATTTTGTGGTAAACAAAGCTATTATGGATGAAGGCTGTATGAAGAAAGTTGGGACCTGGTAACAATATGTGAGCCTTAGTGATATTGCCCTGAAGCCAGGCCTCTCTTTGATTTTTTTTTTTTTGTCACTGTGCCTTTAATGATAGAATAGTTTCATGTTGAAGAGTTTGTTCTTTTCTAAGAAATTCTTGAGCACAAAACCTAGGAGAAGAGTCATTTCTTAAAAGTCTAGTACTTGATCCATGTGATGACCCTGCCTTCCCAATTTTGTGTTATTCCACAGCCCCAAGCTAGATCTAATGTCCTCATATTCAAATAGTTCTATGTCCCCATGGGCTTCAGTTGGGTGGATTACTTGGGGACTCCATATGGAGGGGACTGAAATGCTGCTGAGGCCTGGTGTAGTCTGAGCACCACAGTACGTGATGTTGCATGGTCCAGTGCCTGGACATTTTTGTGATGTGTGTGGGGACATCTGCCAACCACAAGAATGCCTGGCTGAACCAATATGACTTCTCAGAAATGACACAGCCTATGTTCCCTGTTTCTCTTTTCCCTTTTTTTCACCACAAAGAGTTAAATTTAGATTCTGTGCAAAACATAACTTTCTTCACCCTTGTAAAGCCCATAGAGCTGTACCTCTGTGAAACCCATTACTATGCAAGCCCTTTGGGAGTGTGTTGCCTCTACATTTTAATTTGTGTCAAGAAGATAATGAGATGATTTCTTCATGACTGGATAACATTTTACTAAATATTTGCATGCCTAAAATCAGTCATAGGATGTAAATGTTCATGTACTTGATTGATGGATGGGGCCATGGAAACTGAGAGAAATTGCCATTAGAAGACAGGTGTGATAACACCACATCCAGTCTCATCATTTGTCAGCATGGCTCTGAGCATTAATGCACCCTAGAAGTGCAGGCACAGCCTTTCATCTGCAGACCGAGGGACTACATCTGCCTTCTCCAGGTGGGAGGTGCCAGAGACAATGGGCACATCCTGTGTCTAGGCTACCCCCATGCTTTATCTTTTCCTTAGACTCTCTCTCTCTCTCTCTCTCTCTCTCTCTCTCTCACATCAATCCCAGAACAGGAATGTGCAGGTGGATAATTCCAACAGCCCACCCTTGCCCACCATGGCCTCTATTCTGTTGCTCTCTTTGGACCATCCCTGCCTGCAAAATATCTTTCTAACTGGCACTTGCCAAAAGCCTTCAATGGGTGCAGAGGTTATTGTAAATTTTTGTCCAGGAGAAAGCCCAAATTCTTGTGAACGAATCTATTTCTTCCTTTTGATATGTTGGCTGCTTAAACTTATTAGAGTCTGTTATTACTTAATAAAATATGTCCATGTTTACTGTTATTTGGGACAATATGTTGTGTCATACCAAATATTTTGTAGTTAATTTCAGGCTGCCAAGAAAGGAAAGTTCCAAAGAATATTTTTAGTGTGATTCTAAGCTCTGTGAAAGTTTCTCCTTTTAGAACTCTAATTAGAATACTAGAGAGTCAGGTCTTTTCTAAAATCCTGGCCCCGGTGCACCTTTTGTCTCCTGCTTCCTGTGCCCATGAGAGGTCAGTTAAGACACCTGTGGTCAGGGAATAGTGGAGAGATGCCTCTGGAAACTATTTCTGCCTCCTCTGCTGCCAGAGGACTGGGTTGGAAATGAACCTTTATAACATGCGCTGAACACCTGCTCTTGCTAAAAAGCATTGACTCCTCACTTGGGCCTACAAGGTAACAGAAAGTGAAGTAGGACACTGGTCACTAGCTGAAGTCCATTTTGTCCCTCTCTGGCTCTATTTTACCTCTTCATGTTTCCTCTTAAGTAACCTTCTTTTGTAGTCATCTTGGATTCCAGGAAGAACAAGACTGATTGAGAAACATCTCTTTGACAAGGGGCAGAAACTACCCACAAGCAACGGTGAGTCTCGAAGGACAGACCACCCCAAAATGAGGATGATTATCTATGATGCCGAGGTTGCACCCTGGAGCAGGAGTTATCATTTTGTGGGAAGCAGATTGTTCCTCTCAAGTGGTGTTAGTGGTGACAATTTCTTGGGACCCCCCGGGAGAACTGGAACTGAGCTAATGATCAACCAAACCACCTCTTGACCAGGACTGGTTCATTATGCCTATTTCTTACACCTACCATAATTCTTCCTTTCCTTTGACCTAAAGCTCATGTCAGGACCCAGAAGACAGACTTGGGTGCACTGGACTCCTTTACCTGTTCCTCTTACCAGTGCGCATGTTGATTAAATCTCCTTTCTCTGCTTCTCACCAGTACTTGTCTCTTCTCTTGGCAAATTTGGGACAGGTGGCCTAGTTTTGTCTGTTGGGACTCCCAGAGCCACAGCTTTGCCCTAAAACTCCAGTAGCACCTTCACCCCTTGATGGGGTTTTTTTCTTGTTTGCTTTTAAAGCTCTCAAGTATCACGGTGTTTCCAAAGAGATGGACCATATTGCATTGGACAGAGAAGTATCTGAGAACATTTTCACTGGTCATGCTATAACATCTAAACTTACATGTTGTTGTTGTTAGATGCCATCAAGTTGGTATCCAACTCATAGTGAGTGACCCTGCATACAATAGGAGGAACACTATTGTCAGTGCTTCTCTGCTGTTCACAGGGTTTTCAATAGTGGATTGATTTTTGGGAGTGGGTTGCCAGGTCCTTCTCCCAAGCTGACAGTATTTGGTGTTCCCAGGTGGTCTCCCATCCAAGTACTAACAAGGCCCAACCCTGCTTAGCTTCTGAGATCTGACAAGATTGGATGCCACAGTGCTATGGCTGCAGGTAAACTCATGTTAGGAGATCTTAAAGACTTTTAAAACTTTTATTTTATTTATTTCTATATAATTTTTAAAAGAATATGTCCCCTGCAAAACTGTGACTATCATAGACCACAAACTTCTTTAGTTTGCTTTGCATGAAGACATTTGAATTTCCAGGGAAGTTTGGTGGTAGTTAAAATAGGGCAGAGGACAGTTTACTTGGGATTGTGGGCCTCTCCTTGAAGCTCAGACTTTGCCTTGTCTCTAGCTGTTGAATGTCTTTGCTTTATCTATATTTATTTATTTATGTATATGTATTTGTGCATTTATGGATTTATGGTATTTGGGGGTTGAATCCAGTGTCTCATACACACTTTGCAAGTGCTTTACCACTGGGCTACACCCCCAACCCATTTAAAAAATTATTTTGCTTTGAGACAGGGTCTTACTAAGTTACTCATGCTGCTTCTGGCCTAGAACTTGGGATCCTCTGGCCTCAGCTTCTCGAGTCTCTGGAATTACAGCTGGGCCTCACTGTGCCTGACCCTTTGCTTTATTTTTCAGAGAACAGAACATACTTATATGGACAATTTAGTGGCAGTTAAAAGGATGTAAAGATACATCTCTAGGCCACAGAGTAGTGTGTGATTATTACATGCACCTGCTGTCTAAAGCTAGAAGTTATTCGTATTCATTCACAGATACTTTTCTATCATATGGTATATTTTTCTATGCTTTGTCAGTCATGATTTTGAGGAGATATTTACTTCTTTAGAACACATCATCCAGGAATTGTAACAAACTCCAGGGCCAAAATGTCCCTTGCCAGAAGTTAGAAAAAAAAAAAAAAAAAAAAAAAAAAAAAAAAAAAAAAAAAAAAAAAAGAAAGAAAGAAAAAGAAAAAGAAAGAAAGAAAGAAAACAACAGCATCAGCCTCCATCATAGTTTTACCCTTGAAGTTCAGCAGCACCTAGATAGGATGGAGGTTGTGCTTTTGAGACTAGAGAAGCAGAAAAATGGATCCTTCTTTGTCTTCCCTCCACTTTTTTTCAAAGGAAACACAATGGATATAATTCACTTCCTTTTCTTCAATCATAATTTATTGAGTCACCAATTTATACATTCTACCCTAGGTTTTGCTCAAGCTCATGTCCTGAATCCAACCTGACATCTTCCTCTTCATGTTCTCCACGCTTCTCAGACCTGCTTCCAGAAGCCGACCCTTAGTAACTGGCAATTGGCCACACATGGCTTTTGTGAGTTGCCCAGATGCCTGAATTTTTCTCGTGGGCCTTTTCTAACCCCTTGCTGTCGTCCTTTGGGAATGACTGTTGGTTCAGGCTGTTCTATCATTCACGTTACCAACAATCTTCACCTGTTTGGGGACCCAATGATAATGAGTCCTGAACACGTTAACCCATTTATGCCAGCTTCACTGTGGCCAGCTAAGGGAAGACATGAGTTGTGGGAGGCGAGAACAGAAGTGACCGGCTCCTCTGAGCACTTCCATCTGCGTGCTGGGGGCCTGTGGGGAAGCTCAGGCAGACTTTGAGCTCCAGAGACACCTCCCAGTGTGCTGGGAGGAAGCAGGCCTGCGTCATCCTGGCTCTTCTTCTTTCAGAGCAGAAATGAGAGGCAAAACATTCATTGCTCCAAAGAATTTCAGAAGCAGTACCATTTCCTGCACTGGAAATATGAGGCTACATTTGGAAAAGAGTGGTCTGTCCATAATTTCACATGCCACTAGTAGTTTATTAGGGCAGTGGTTCAGGGGGAAAAATGATAGCCAAATGATAGCCAATGATAGCCAAAGCAGGCCAAGTCCCAGTTTGTTGCTATAAAGTATGATAATACAAATGTAATTCTGGCCTTGGGAAGTGGGATTGCAAGTTCAAGGCCAGTGTGAGCTACATAGTGAGTTCACCATCAGCCTGAGTTACATAGCACAAAACCAAGCGCTGTCCCCAAAACCTGTCTCAGAAAAACCAAGGGCTGTGGATATAGCTCAGTAGCAGAGCTTTTGCTTAGCATGTGCAAGGCCCTGGGTTCAAGAAAAAAAAGGTGATTTATAAGGAATTAATATTTTAAAAAATCACTTGAAATCTAATTCTTGGAATTTGTAGATTTCTAGAGTTAATCTGTTAATGTATTTGAGTTCAAGAAATTGCTAAATATCCTCAAAGTTGAATACATTTGTGTATGTTTTTACATTAGTAGGGTTTCTTTGATGTTCAGGTGGTCATAGTGGTTGTCAGGATTAACTTGAATTTACAAAAATTCATTTTTTATTGTCTTTTAAAGTACATAGCATGCAACAATGCTCTATTTAAGCATTTAGTCCATATACCAGCTCATAAAGAGTCCTTCCTCTCGTCCACCTGCCTTTCTGTGGCCAGTCTATCACAACCCATCACCTACAAGATGAAGATATGGTAGCTAATACTTTGGTTCCTCCAAGTCTCCTGACCATTATTAAATTGCAGTTTGTGAGACAAAACCTGGTCTGCTCTATTGACTCGGCCCTTTTAATGTTTACAACATTATGTTATGGGATTCTTATAGATAGTAAAAAGGTTGCTATGGTGAAGCAAGTTGACATGTATCCATTGTCTAACATAGCTTTTGTTGGAAGAGCAGCTACAACCTACTCACTTGTCAAAAGTCCTGCATATGAGCCAGGCATGATAATCGCAGCAATTTGGGAGGCAGAGGCAGGGAGATGGTGAGTTTGAGGCCAGAGGCAGCTTGCAGAACTTAGACCCTGTCTCAATATAGAAAAATTAAAAAGGACCTGGGGATGCAGCTCAGTGGTAGCACACTTGCCAAGCATGTGGGCCTTGTGTTCAATCCTCTAGTACTAAAAAAAGAAATCCTGCATACAATGCATTGTCATTAACTATACCTTACGTTGTACTTTAGGTTTCTAGACTTACTCATCCTACACATCTGCTGCTTTGTATACTTTGACCTACATTTCTTGATTCCACCCCTTCCTGGTAACTATTGTTTTAATCTCTGTCTCTGTATACTTGACTTTTTAAACACTCTCCATATAAGTGAGCTCAAACAGTATTTTTCTTCTAACTGACTTATTTCTCTTAGCATTTTGAGCTCCAATTCTATCCATGATGCGGCAAATGGAAGGCTCTCCTTTTAAAGACTGAATAATATTCTGTTGCACACATAGATCACATTTTCTTTCTCTGTTTATCTACTGATGGACACTTAGGTTGTTCTCATATCTTGGCTGTTGTGAACAATACTGCAAGGATCATGGAATGGCCTTAGTCTTATAAACTTTTTCTGTTTAGAGCATGTACTTCCACCTCAGTGTTTATATAGTATTCTGCATACATGAGAACCTATTCATTTAACAGTCCTCCAGTGCTTGGTGTTTTATGGGAAGAAAAAACAGATAGTGATAATAATGCTTCTATGTCAAAACCACTTCCAAAACATCTCTCCATTTTCTGTCCTCCTTCTCAGCCAGTTTCAGGTACTATCAACTTGTTCACAAATTACTTTGACAATCTTTTACTAATCTGTCTCTCTTCAGTTTCCATCTCTAATTCATTGCCACCTTGCTACTAAAGTGATTCTAGTTGATGGCAAGTTCCATTGTATTTATCCCTGAGGACAGTTTTTCAGTGGTAGAGGATCACATCTCTCTTCTTAGCAGGATGTGTATGGCTTCCTATGAAAGATTCTTGTGTCCACCTCTCCGCTGTCCCTCACTCCCTTCACTCCATGCACCCTGGATGTAGTATGCAGCTACTTGTTCTCTGAGGGGACTCTGGGTCTACCTCCATGTCATTCACCTTGCCACACTATTTTTCTGGACTGATCTTTCGTATTTTATCTGTCTTGTGAACCCATCTGCACTCAATTCAAATGTCATCTTCACTTGCCTGGCCTTCTTTGACAGTTTGAGACCTCCTCTTCTTTGCTTCTCTCATCCCTTCTTCATACAGTTACTCTAGGTATTTCAATGACTATCTTCTATAGGGACCATGTGCGTCTGTTATTTGTTCTTGCTTTATTGTTTGTTTGTCTTATTTTTATTGTTGTCTATCCCCAACTTCTATCACAATACCTGGAAAATAATAGAGATAATAAAAAAAAAAAGAAGAATTTTTTCAATGAATGAATGCATGAATGCATTAGGGGTAGCTTTGCTTTGGCAATTTGATTAACAGAAATCCTGAAAGGAATTGAAAGGTGGGAGACAGATAAGGTATATGCAATTAATCATTTTGATCAACTGATGAAAAATACACAGTGAAAGACAAGTAGGTATCACCATTTAGACTCAAAACCACCAGCCTCCTTCCATCATCCCCACCTTCCTCCCACTAAGTTGTGCTTGTGCTATCAAGTCTCCAGAACGGCCTGTCTGACTTCTGTGTGTTTCTGGACCACATTCTTTGTGTTCTCCTCAGTAAGCGTCTGCTTTTCTCCTGCCTCATGTATAAGTTTTCTATGGTCCCAACTCTCACCACTTTGCTCAGTCTGATCCCTCCAGAATGGATCTAGATTGAAGAGGAAAGAGGGATTGTTGTGGGTCTTATACTGCAATCAAGAACCTGAGGAGGTGAAGTTTCATTTGGATTTTGGATGCTCTTGCACTTTTTTCATGTACAAGCAGATTTGTGTTCCTTGGAGTGTACTAGAATGTTTGTTGCTGTTTTTAATTTACCAGATGAAATTTTCAGAGGCTATTTTATCCAGAGACTTGTCTAAAAATCTGGTAATTGATTCCAGGTGAGGAGCTGGCCTGGAAATGTCTCTGTGGCTCAAATTGTGAGATTTCACATAACTTCAGATAAATAAAATGAAATTCAATATAAGACTCACTCTGTTACATCTTTCAATTAAGAACTTTTGCTCAAACAATAAGGCACAGAAAATACTATTTTTAATTGCTAACTTGCAAACAAATGATACACACTTTAGAGCAGTATTTTAAGCATGTAAATCTCTAGCATAGTCTAAAACTTTGTCATGCAAATCAATAAAATGAAATTGATCCTAATTGTATTTAACTATCTTTCTAGCTTTAAGAATAGGTAAAGAAATTTATTCTGTAAACTTCATTAATGATAATAAAATGTGTTACCATTTATCATGAGTTTACTACCTAGTTGGCTGGCGTTTTGTTTACGTCATTTAATTTAAACTTCACCATAGATGCTGAGGGCTGGGATTTAGCTCAGTTGGTAGAGCACCACTCTTCAGGCTTTGAGGTCTTGAGTTCGATTCCCAGAACCACAAAAATGGGAGAAGGACGTGGCAATCCACTCCCAAGGCAATCCCAAAAAACAAATAGCCATTGAAAACCCTGTAAGAGTCACTATGAGTCAGACATGACTCTGTGGCACCTAACAACAACAACAACAGAGGTGCTGAAGTGGGCGTTATTTGTTTTTCTTTGCTCGTGAAAACACAGGCCATCTGAGGTGAGGGTGACATGCCCAGGGAAACAGTTCTGGACACAGAAGTCTGTGCCCATAGGGGATGGCCCATGCTGCCTGCCACTGCACACATGCTTTGCCCCCATGCTTAAGGGGGAGGCGTTTCAGGGCAAATTAACTCATCTCTGTTGATCTGGGGCTTCAGTACCACTCAGCTTCCAACCCCTTTGTAGGTCATCTCTGGTATTCAGTTATTAGGCAGGTAAAGATAGAAGGGTTGTTTTGTCTTTTTACAGTTCCATTTATGGATTCAGCATTCTACTTCTCTTGTGACATGCAGAGAGGAAATGAAATCCCATCTGAGGCTTGTCTTTTGGCAGCTAGCCCCAGAAGAATTGACGGAGAAGGCAGTTACAAAGCCTATTCCAGGGCGTTGGCCCTCCAGGTGAGTTTTAGTAAGGCCAGGTTGGGGCCGGTGGTGGGCATTCATAACAGTCACCACCTAAATAATTCTGACACAGTAAGACATTGAACAAACTTAGGGAAACACTGCTTAGACTTTAGGACAACACTGTCCGAGAGAAAGGTAATGTGGGTCATGAGTGAATTGTCAGAATTTGGTAATTAGTCACACTTAAAGAGTGAAAAGAAACAGGTAAAATTACTTTTAATGACATGTATCACTTCACTCACTCAAATATTTTTTAAAGTTGATTTTAATATACAAATTATTTAACTCCTTTAGAGTTTTTCTTTTTTTATATA
The DNA here is from genome assembly GCA_007922755.1 of Pedetes capensis. Taxonomy (NCBI): domain Eukaryota; kingdom Metazoa; phylum Chordata; class Mammalia; order Rodentia; family Pedetidae; genus Pedetes; species Pedetes capensis. The sequence continues at coordinate 13,503 of VMDO01018074.1, forward strand.
TACTGTGTCATTGTAGTTGGGCACATCTCCATTTGTCCCAGCCACATTTCCAGGGCTCAGTAGCCACATGTGGCCAGTGGCTGCTACTAAGGATGGCTCAGGGGAACATAGTTGGGATCTGCTTTCCAGCACAAATCATAAGTGAGGTCAGATAAGTTACCAATTATGCATTCCAATCAATTGCTGCATCCGGCATGTCACACTCAGTGGAACTGGGCATGAAAGCAAGTCAATTAGAATCTAGGGATGCTCTCCTCGAGGGGATGAAACAGGACAACAGAGCAACAGCATAGTGGATGCAGCAAACTTCATGTAAGGTGGGAGGAGCCTACCCTTGGGGAGCTCAGGGTCTAGGCACTGCGCCTGCCCTGCTGCACCTTGCTGGGCTGGGGAGCACTGAGTAGGGGGCATGTACCAAAGGGTACATGGCTGTGCTAGTTCAACTGCATTACCTGCACAATGAAGGTGGCAGAAAAGATCATCTATAAATCCTTCTCATCACTGAGATGAAATGATTCAGAGGCCTTGAAGCCCATCCCCTGTGCACCCATGGAGAATGGTGTCCTTTTACACCTGGAAAAGATTTCTATCATATGGTTGACTCCAGTCTGATGCTAACCTTTTGGGATGGAAGTTATACACACAGTATCCTTTGTGAAGGCATGCAGAATTCAAGTTTTGTGCCCATGCCTAATTCTTATTCCTAAAGAGCCAGATCCCTTCCTCTGAGAAGCAATTTTAAATGGCACTGGAACAGAAGGTTCCATCACTTTGATACCAAAATATATGGTTTGTTATCCATAAGTTATGTAAAGGTATGGCTTTTGGGTTGCATGGAAATAACTCTTTGGTATTGTGGATTTGAAGTACATGGCAAGTCCCCAAAATACCAAAATATAAACTGCCAACAGAACAGTCTACAATTTGTGACTAATTAAAATATTGAATTCCAAATCAGATGGTAGCTCAGGTGGCTTTTGGTTGCTGGCATTGTGGTGTCATGTACCAACACATTCTAATGGCTCCGATATCTGCTGTCTCTCAGTTATATATACAGATCCAGATGCCCAGGTGTGGAATCCATCAATCATTACTGACTTTGTATTTAATAAGACTATACCAGGTACATTGACCAAAGCAAAGTGAAGTGAAGCTAAAAGGAAGGCCACTCATGAACTATTAGGAGAAATAAAACACAGAGAATAAAAAGACATACTGTCCAAGGTAAGATGCATGAGAAAATAAGTACAGGAAAGATTCAGAGGAGGGCAAGGTTACTCCAGGCCAAGTTAAATGGGACCAGATTATTTTTTGAAAATACCACCTTCTTTTTTATTTATACTGACTTTACTTATATATGTTAGCGATATACAGAATAGTAAGTTAATTGATATATCCATTATGCAACTATCATATCAGTATTGCTTACCCTTTATCTCCAGGGAATTTGGCTTTGGGGCTAAGCGTAATATTTCTAGTGGTGCAGCCATAAGTTCACGGTGTAACCCAGCAGTTTATTTCAGTAGTTGGGTTGAGGTGCTGTGGTACCTTAGTTGTGATCTGCTATTGACATCCAAGGATGTTTCCCCTTTAGCCTGCGGTGAAGATCCGTGGTAGGTGGAGTTTCCCTGTTCTAGCTCTGGGGAGCTTGGACGTGAGACCCAAGGCTCAGAATAGCCCATGAAGACCTCTCTACACCCAAAAGGGATGAGTGGGTGCTCTCCTCTTCACAAAGGAAGGATGTGGGTTAGCAGGTTCTGCACCAGTAGATAGTGGAAGGAAGAAGTGGGGAAGTATAGATAAGAAAGTCAAGTTCCACTTTTTGATACAACTGCAAATTTGTATATGGTAATATTAATCTTCAGGAATAGTCGGCTGTACCCTCTTGATTTTAATTGGTACTGAGGTCAATAATGATACAAATTTTACTAACTTTCCAGCAATAATTGTGAATTAAAATGTCTTGTAGTTCTAAAACCCCTTATATTGAAGCTTTGCACAGTGTTTTTGAGAAGAATAAATGGCACATGTGGCATTGTCTTGAAATAAAAATTCCTAAATCTACAGTTTTAATATGGAATGCTGCAACCCCCTCAATTCCCATGGAAATATTCAAGATGTTTGGGAGGTTCTTTCCTTTACTGCATATAACTATTCCATCAGGTCCAAGTTTTCAAGAAGTAGGAACAGAAGGTTGTACATTGGCATGGGGGTTGGTCAAGATTACTCTTTCTTTAAAATTTCTCTTCTCCATTTCTGCCACAATGGCTAATATTCCCAGAGTCTCCTCTTCCTCCCCATCCCCCTCCTCCTCCTCCTCCCTCCCTCCTCCAAGTCTCCTTCTCCTTTTCTTACCAAACTTTGAAAATACCTGTTAAATATAAATATGTTATGTGTGGCCTATAACACATGAGCATTGACAACATAAACACATTTTTCAAATCTATTAATCCTTATACTGAGCATGTAATGGGCTCTGGAAGGCATGGAGCTTAGTTTGGAGAGAGTGGTAGATTGGAGCCCAAAGCATAGGGAATTTGTGGGGAGGAGAAGAAGTAGGGGGACTGGGAGTACATGGGTGATGGTAAGGACATCTCATGTTGAGTGTGGGGTTGAACAATGATGGTGTGTGAGCTGTTGCTCTTGAGAAAGAAAGTGTGCAAAAAGGAAGTAAAAATATTGTGAAAAGTCCAAATACCATTTATGACCTATGGTGTTTGTCTTCTTATCAAGATGTAGGAGAAAGGGTCTTATGACTTATTTATTCACTGTGTGTTCTAAAAAGGAATAGAAGTTGGGGAATCTCAGAAGAATGTGTATAAATTAATAGAAAAAGAAGAATGAAGGTGAAGGAAAAATAAAGGAAGGATGATAAGAGAAAGGTAGATGTAGAAAGTACATCAAAAGGGGTACTGGAAATTCCTACATGATTATCAAATCAATCAGTTAATTGTCTTTTTAGCTTCCTGGTGGCAAAACCAAAAGGGAGAGTAGAATCACTTACACTGAAAGAACAGAGACAATATCCCAGTGGAGTCCCATGAGTTTTTCCTATGACGTCTCAGAAAATTAAGAAGTAATAAATAAATTAATAAGTAAAATTTAAGGGTCTAGTATCTGGAACATACAAGGAACTCTTTTATGTTAACTCTTAACAATATAAGGTCAGACAATCAATTAAAAAGATTCACAAAGGACTTGAATAAATATTTCTCCAAAGAATATATACAATTGGTGAACAAGGATATGAAAAGTGATCAATATCATTGGGCATGAGGGAAATGCTAATCAAAACTACCATGAAGTGCTACTCCCCAGTCAATCAGAGTCAATCAGATAGCTATAACCCCCAAGTTGGAAAATAGAACCTGTGGGCCAGGATGTTGAGAGATTGGAACCCTTAAACACTGATGTCATTGTTGTTGTTGTTGTTAGGTGCCATTGAGTTAAGTCCAACTCATAGTGATCCTATATACAACACAATGAAACATTCCCTGATTCTGTGCCAGGAACATGATCTTTTTTTTTATCTTTAAGCCCATTCTTGCATGTGTCGATCTATCTAGTTGAGGGTTTTCTTTTCCTTTTTTTTTTTCATTGACCTGCCACTCTCCATTAAGCATAGAATTGCTATATAAATCAATGATTCAATTCACATCCCAAATAACTCAAATTTTGCATTTAAACTAAAATTGATATATGAATGTTCATAGCAGCTATATTTACAACAGCCAGAAGATAGAAACAATTCAGATGTCCATCAACAGATAAATGGATGTAAGCAAAATGTGGTTTACTTATATAATAGAATATTATTCAGCCATGAAAAGAATGGTGTTCTGACACATACTACCACATGAATCAATTTTGGGAACATTATACCAATAAAAGAAGTCATACATAAAACATAACAAACTTACAATTCCATTTATATGAGATATCTAACACCAGTAAATCCATAGAGACAAATAATAGATTAATGGTTTGGCTTAGTAGCCATTAATGAATGGGGAAGGAGAATGACTACTTAGTAGACATGGGGTTCCTTTTGGGGATGATGACTAGAAGTAGGTAGAAGTGATGGTTGTATATCATTGTGAATGTACAGTACATGTCATACACTTTAAAATAGTTAATTTTATAGTACATGAAGTTTACTTCAATTAATGTAAGAAGTGAAATACTATTTTGGAGTATAATGTGTTATTGCTGTTGTTGCTGTTAGGTGCCATTGAGTCGGTGTCCACTCATAGCGACCCTGTGTACAATAGATGAAACACTATTGTCAGTGCTTCTCTGCTATTCATAGGGTTTTCAATGGCTGACTGTTTGGGGGAGTGGGTTGCTGGGTCCTTCTCCCTTCACCCCTACAGCACCTGGTGTTGCCAGGTAGTCTCCCATCCAAGTACTATCCAGGCCCGACCCTGCTTAGCTTCTGAGATCCGACAGGATTGGATACCACAGTGGCACTCCTGCTGGTAATAACACTTTAGAATATAGTAATATAGGTAAATGGAAGTTCGTTCGCTTTGTGCAATATTACATGAAACTTTCACAGCCTAGATTTTGGTAGGAAGTTGGGCCACTTGAAGTTGTGGTCTTCAACAAGGACAAAGCATTCAGGATCTTTTGTTGTTAATGAAAAGAAGACCCATATTTGAAAACAACTGAACAAAAGTATCATAGTTAAACCTGAAAATTAACTTGCCTATAACACCTATCCTATCCCTCATTCAAATAGAGATAGGTCAGTGAAGTCTTCAAATGTAGAGGCAAATTTGTGTCAGACAGATCTGGGTTCATTGTAACAGATAAGAAAGACTGTTAAGTCTCCAATGTTGTATAATGTAGAGTACTAACTTTTAAACTGTGGGAGAGAAAATATGTATCAGAATAATTTAGGATTTATACAAAACACTCATGTTTGACTTTCCAAGCCTCATTCCTTCTGGTGAGAAACATTGACAGAAAACTTGAACATCATTTTATCTTGGAAATATTTTAAAGGACAGGCCATAGAAACATACTAATCCACTCAAAGTATTTAGTTTTGAGCATTGCATTTTCAGTAGGCTCAATGAGAGATGTTAATCTGCTTTGTAGTGTTTCATATCATCACATCATTAAACTTCATTCAATAACATATGTTCAAAATAAAGATTAGGAAATTAGAGGTTGGTCTCAAAGATTTTTTTTTCTCTCCTAGAGACATGAACCCAAGACCTCAAGCACTTTACCATGAGCCACAACTCATACCCTTTTTTTATTTTTTATTTTGAGACAGGGTCTCACTAATATTAGCAGGCTGCCTCTGGCCTCAAACTTGCAATCCTCCTGTCTTAGCCTCTCGAGTCGCTGCAATGATGGACAACAACCAAGGTGCCTAGCTGAGCTTTCTTTTTCACAATAACTTCTTACCAGTCCTACTGCCTTTGGGGACAATTCCAGTCTGTAAAAATGAAACTATATTTTCTGAATAGAAAAGACAGCTTTACAGATCTGTATAGTTAGTGAGTTATGAGTTAACATTAAAATTTAACTTATTTTATAAAGTAGAGAATCTTCTTTGGATTAAAATCATACATATAAACTTAAATATGAAAATGGATAAAAACCAATACTCTATTATTGGATTCAGAGTAGGGGCCTGGTATATTGTTATGTGATATCACTGTCACTTCCACAGTATGTCCCAAATAAACTTTGCAGATCAGAAACTTTGGTTAATATAATTTGAAACCATTATTCTAGGTGATTCAAAGACTAGGCTTTGTAGCTATTATTATTATTATTATTATTATTATTAATGAAACAGGTTCTCACTACATTGCCCAGGCTGGCCAGACATTTCTGGGCTCAACTGATTCTCCTGCCTCAGCCTCCCAAGTAGCTGGAACTATAGTGCATGCCACTGTGTCCAGAATTTAAAGCTAATTTTAAATAATTAAGGTACAATTGGAAGGGAAGGAAGAACACATAGGCACATGCACTTAGATTGGGGTTATTAATCAGAGAATGCCTTGTTTTACCCTCTTTAATATTAACACTTAATCTGCCAGGAAACAGTATACACATTTAAGAACCAGTTTTTCAGAACCTCCCAAAAAGGATATTTCGATTAGATTCATAGGTGCCCAGCTGTTAAGCTAGGCTACCCACCAAAACACCTTAGGATACTTGTGAAAACTAAGGACCCCAGGGTCCTATGCCAAAAGATTATGCTTTGTAAGTCCAGAGCAATTGTCACACAGCTAGTTCTGCATTCAAAGTGGACTACTGTGGACATCCTTCTTTCAGCCCACAGTCTTTTCCTGTTCCCAGGTTTAAAGTGCAGGGAATGATCAATTCAAGTTGCAAATTATGTTAATTCTTCTTAATACATGTCCACAGAAGTTGATCAAAAGTATAATAATAATTGGTTGTGAAATAATTGTGCATAAAAATTCTGTTTGGATCTTGTATAGAATACTGATCTCAAAAACTTAGACTTGTAACCTTTCAATGTGTAGCCAGTTCTGCACTATTTAGTAAACATTGTAAGTTTTTAAGAGAAAGCAGAACTATTGCTCCCTGACTTATTGTGGTGCTTGAAATCCATGGATGTCTGTCATGATAATAAATAAATAAATAAATAAATAAATAAATATCCAAAGGTCACCAAGATGTGACCAGATAATGACCCACTTAGGTTCTTGGTTAAAATGGAACCTTTTCAGTAAGACCTTCCCTAAAAATCCTCTAGCTAAAATTGCAAATACCTTCTCCACAGCACTGCCTGCCTGCCTTTCCTTCTTCTCCTTTCCTGGGAGTTTCCATCACCAACCAACACATCATCTGCCACACTGATTTCCTTTGAATTGGCTCTCTGAGAGCAGAAGTTGTTGATGGAGCCCAAAGAAGACCACATGATGACAGTCTTCTTGTCCTAGGACTTAGAGGTGCAGATAAGGAATAAAGGGGGCTGCTCTGAAGGTCCAAATTCTCAGGTAGGTGAGATGAAGGAACAGTTGCTTCTTAGCCCTGGAAGGGAAGTGCTAAGTGGGTTAGATAAGAAGAGAACTTGTATTCACCTGAGCCCCTCCCAGGAAAACAAACTACATGTTTTAGGTACAAAATAACCAAAAAATGGGGATTCATCAGTGGAGCCTTAACTTGCTGTGGACTTGATCTCTCTTCTAGAGTTCTTCCAACATCAGCTTCCTCTTACTTCTCATTGTGGCAGGTGAAGGATCCTCTATGCTCAGACACATGTGATTCTATCTTTAAAATGTTAATTGGCTGCCTCCTCCTCCTCCTTCTTGTTGTTGTTGTTGTTGTTGTTGTTAGGTGCTGCTGAATTGGTGTCTGATTCATAGTGACCTTATGTACAATAGGTGATACACTAATGTTAGTGCTTCTCTGCTATTCATAGGGTTTTCAATGGCTAATTGTTTTTTGAGAGTGTGTTGCCAGGTCCTTCTCCCAAGCCTACAGCACCTGGTGTTCCCATGTGGTCTCCCATCCAACTACTAACTAGGCCTGACCCTCCTTTGCTTCCAAGATCTGATGGGATGGGATGCCCCAGTAGTATAGCTGCAAACTAGTATAATGAGTAAGATTGTATAAATGTGTAAATTATCTGTATGGATTCTCTTTTAAGTGAGAATATAGCACAGCTGGTAAAAGAAAATGCTTATAGTTGAAGACTTTACAAATAAATCTTTCTTCCCTCCCCAAATCCTCTATCAATGGCATAAAAATATAAATGTTAACCAACTCAATAATCCCAGTTCATAAATTAGGATTTAATTTCTTCATCTACTTCAAAGTAGGAAAGGCAGATGGATTAAACTAAGCCTACAGCAAAAGGAAGGGCTGGGATTTAGCTCAGTTGGTAGAGTGCTGCTCTGCAGTCTCTGAGGTCCTGAGTTTGATTCCCAGCACTGCAAAAATGGGAGAAGTTTGTGGCAATCCACTCCTGAGGCAATCCCGAAATACTCAGCCATTGAAAACTCTATGAGGGTTGCTATGAGTCAGACATAGCTCAACAGCACACAAAACAACAATAAGAACAGAAGGAAAGAAATGGGAATTTATAAGGCAGGGAAATCTTGCAATGTGCTCAGGGATGACTCTGTGATGTGGGGCAAGGAGAAGCTTTCTTAGATGGCTACTGGATTTCCATTTTTGGTGCCTGCCATTCCTATACACAGGCTTACCAGGAGGCGATACTAAGAAAATTCAATCCAGAGTTGAATTTAAGTTAATTTAAATTTAAGTTAATTTAAGTTAATTAAGTTAATGTGATCTTCCCATGGATATTCAAAGTGAGGTGTCTGGATTCATAAGCACATTAAAAAGTTAAATTTTAGATTAATTTTGGAGTAGTTCTTTATGTTTTCACAACTTCCTTCTCAACTTCTGATCAGTATACAAACTCCGATTTTGGTGAAACTTCTTTGTTTTATATTTTCTTTAATGCCTTTGATTTTGGGAAGCCAAACTCTTTGCCCTTGGGACAGGCAAGAGGAAATGTGGTTACATGTCCTGGTTTGTGGATTCTAGGAGATTGATCTCCTTTTTGTCTTGAACAAGAATAGCATGAATGAGCCTCAACTTACAGTGGGGATGGAGTTAACTTCCTCACAAACCCATTAGCAGCTGAAAATATCCTATGTAGGAAATGGATTGAATGCACCCAACCAACAGAACATCACAGCATCACTGCACAGTGTACAGAAGAGGTGACTTGTTTTCCTTGGGATTCTGTGATTGACTGGGAATGGCCACCTGCTGTCCAGTGTCACTCTAGAGCAGAAGTGCCCAACCTTTCTGGCACCAAGGACTGGATTCATGGAAGACAATTTTTCCATGGACTAGTGGGATAAGGAGCAACTTTCCGTACAGATGAAACTTTGTTCCTTTGGCCACCACCTACCTGCTGTTATGTGGTTGGTTCCTAGCAGGCTGAAGCTTGATACCAGTCCACAGCCTGAAGGTTGGGGAACCATGCTACAGAGGATTGGACTGGATATCATTTGCCAGGGAAAAGACCCAACTTCAAAATTTGAAGAATGGTTTCTATTGAATACATATTATCTTCACATGATCATAACTTGAAAAACTGTAAATTGAACCATTGTAGGTCCAGACCATCTCTGGTAGCAACCTATCATGTGATCCTCTCCACAGAGTGTCTTTTCTGTCTTGTACTTCTCAGCCTAAGGAACAAAGTGAAGCAGGAGCAAGGGTCTTGCGAAGGGTGCTTACTTATTAACTCATTTATTTTGATTTAGCAT
>VMDO01018074.1:22880-43262 GCA_007922755.1 Pedetes capensis
GCAGACTGCCTCTGGTCTCAGACTTGCGATCCTCCCACCTCCGCCTCCTGAGCCGTTGGGATTACAGGCATGCACCACCACGCCCGGCCCTTTGTTGTTTTTAGGTGCTGTTGAGTTGGTATCTGACTCATAGTGACTCTGTGTACAACAGGTGAAAGACTATTGCCAGTGCTTGTCTGCTGTTCATAGGGTTTTCAGTGGTGGATTGATTTGTTGGGAGTGGGTTGCTGGGTCCTTCTCTCAAGCCTGCAGCACCTGGTGTTTCCTGGTGGTCTCCCATCCAAGTACTAACCAGGCCCTACCCTGCTTAGCTTCCTAGATCTGACAGGATCGGGTGCTACAGGGCTACAGCTATAGATAATTAGGTGCTTAGTAAGGCAGAAAGAGGAAAAGAAAGAAAGAAAGAGAGAGAGAAAGAAAGAAAGAAAGAGAGAGAGGAAGGAAGGAGGGAAGGAAGGAAGAAGAAAAGAAGGAAGGAGGGAAGGAAGAAAGAGAGAAAAAGAGAAAGAAGAAGAAAGGGAGGGAGAAAAGAAGGGAAAAAACCACAGAAATTGTTTTCAGAATCTCTCTAGAATGAACCTAGTGGTGGAAGACTGGACTTTCTCTCCTTTATGCTGACTAAAATGGCTTTGTTTTTCATTTTCTGAGTGTCTGCTATTATCTTGTCAATGTTTGTGTCTCAGGCACTCAGTGTTCACTTGCAGGTGAGCACATGGGTGCACCTTGCATGTGTGCCATTCTGTAGTTTTCATTTTCCACTTCCTGCCATGCAGCACACCCGACTGAATTCAGAAATGCTGCCGCTAGCAGTTGAAGTGTTCACTTGGAGGATATCCCCACCTCATTACCCTGTCAGTGAGATGTGACACTGTGGAATATTGGGTCCTGGGAAGTTGCCTGTATCCTCTAGCAGTATGTCCTGGTATGGAACTTGACATTGGCTGCTGGGGAAGGACTGGCGAGGTGAGGTGCTGGGAGTGTAGCAGCACATGGGGGAACGCTCTTGAACACCGAGATTGTGAATTTCTTCTGCCTAACATTTGTTAGGACTCTGAATAGAAAGCTTCTCCTATCACATTAACCACACGTGCTAAGTGAACTCAAATGTACAGAATGCCATGCACTACTAGTCACTTTACAAAGATAATATAATTGGTGTAACTTGTAAAATGTGATTATTCCCTTTACATGGATGAGGAATCAGGTTGAATGGGAAATTAGCTTCCCAGTTTTACAAAGTAAGGGCAAGGCAGAAGCAAGACTTGAATTCAGCTCTTTAGAATTCAAACTCATTTTTTGTTTTACTTTAAAAATCATACGAAAAGGTAGAGTGCTACTCTGCGCTCTCTGAGGCCCTGGGTTCAATCTCTAACACCACAAAAATGGGAGAAGGATCTGGAAATTCACTGCTGAAACAATCCCAAAACAATCAGCCATGGAAAATCCTATGAATAGCAGAGAAGCATTGACATAGTGCCAGGAATGGCCCAGTATTGGACTATGCTTCGTTCTGTTGTACATAAGGTTGCTAAGAGTCAGATCCAACTTGACAGCACCTAACAACAGCCACAAAGCACAAAGACACCCACTAAGGGATGTGAGAAACTTATATCCGTACATATTGAAGGACTGTCCTATAATGAAACTGACTGACCAGTAGTCCCAGGGTTTGTATTGATTTTCCATGACTAATATTTGTACTACTATAGAAGCACAATTCTATCCAAATGTGTAATATACAGAGTTGGTAACGTTAGCTTTCACTTGTCTAAATGCTACCTAGTGTCTAAAATCCCCATAGAATTTAGTTGTTACAACTTCTCTCTCCAAATGTTTTTGCAATCTTTCATACCCTCAGAGAGGATGGAAGAGTTAACCTTTATATTTAAAAAGAATGTATTTAAAATTTAATTGAGGCTTGAGGTCCAGTGTGGAATACCATACCATCCTACAATAATGGGACTTCATTGCTGTATTATAAACATTATCTCATGTCCTGCTGTTGAATTCTGTCCCCTTTCAGAGCTTAGAGCAGGTAATGCAAAGTGCTTCGTCATCCATGATATATGCTGAAATCACAGGTGGGGAGGTGTGAAGAATTTTTATTCTCACCATCTTTATAATGTTAATGATTCTCTGGACAAAACCACTTCATTTTATGTAAAATTAAAAACCCATAGCCTGTGAAATCCATAAAGATTTTGTGCCAGCAAACCACTGACTAAGTATAGTCAATGCTGTTTATATTCTTACAAACAGGACCAAAAAAAAAAAAAACCTTAAAAATTCTTTGACCTTGCTTTTGCCATGCAAATGGTCATGGTTGAGTGCAAAATCAATGAAGTACTATGAGAATCACACCTCAATGTTGCCGACAAGCCATACAAAAATCCAACTTTTCACATGAGATGAAGATTGCCTTTGCTTCATTTACTCTCTTAAGACACATTAAAATCAAAGCTATCACCCCATTTGGCCATCTGTCAATGTTCCCTACACAGTAAGCGGGTAGACTTTGTTCCTGGATCACCAGACTAGGAGGATGTTTTGTTGTTGCAATAAATGGGTTTAGGCTTAAGAGACAGAAATAAATCAATGCAATTTATAAAGTTGGGGTGAAAATGTTAGATGCAGTTTTCTAAACTGCAAAGAATTATATATGGATGAGCTGCAACAAATAGAGCATTGCTTTAGCAGTTTACAAAAATAAATGATAAAGATGAAATAAATTAATGTATAGCCTTTTATTTGGAATCATTCTTGCATTCACAAAATGCACAAAACCATCCTTTATTCATTAAATTGCAAATTTCATGTTTGAATGTAGAATGGTAAACAATGGTTCCTGATTTCCCTCCTAAAGTTCAATTTCCAAAGTTTTGTTTAGAGTAGATCACAAACCTGAAAACCTAGTTTCCAAAGGTTCCCAGACCATTGTTCTCCTGTTTATTAACAATGCACTGCCTTTTAACAATGGCTTGTATTTTTAGACCGAACATACTGAATCCAGTTTGCTGACCCTGAACTCAGTTAAACACAAGTGCTCGCTCTGCAGGTGGCGATTAATAGAACTTGTGTGGCCATGGTCTTCAGATCTGTCCCAGGGAACAGGGGCACCCTGGGCTTTGCTGACAAGTGCACAGAAGCTCTTGTTCCTCTCTCCATCAAATTCCAAACTTGCTTCCTTGGTTTACCATTTGTGGTACGTTGAGTCCTTTCCCATGTGGATGGATTTTACAAGACACGATGAGTTCTTTGGGTTAAACAACTGTTTAATAACCAAGCAGGCACAGACTCTTTAAAACATGGTTGTACACAGAGATTTGTGATGTGATCTGTGGGAAAAGCAGACAAAAATAAAAAAATCATGAAATGTGTTATATTGGAGAAAGATAACTGAATAATATATAAATCTAATCAAAATGGTTACTCTTAAAAAGGACACGGTTTATTTTCAAGTCTCAATTTCTTTTGATGGAATTCTCGTTTAGTTCTAATAGGCTTACTATATTCCTGGAAAAAGTAAAATAATAATAAGAACAATTAATAGTGTAGTGCAGAGCACTAGTTCCACTGTTTAATTGGTGTTCAGTTTTAGGCAATAGTTTATATTAATACTTCTTATCTTTGGAGAGTCACGTGCTCATTTAAACAATCAACACTCACTCAGAGAAATCTTACAATAAAGAGAAGTATTTAACTTTTTCAATTCTATTGTCCCTAAAGCTATTTGAATGCAGAACCTCATTTGCCTTAATATTTACTTACATTTTTGCAGAACAAATTCTTGATGAACTTACTTTGGAAAGTGCAGTCAAGGACAACTGGAATAAATTTCTAGGGATCTTTTCAGCCTTCTTAGAACTTCCAACCAAAAGCAAAACCCATAGAATACAAAACACTAAGAATGAGCCTAAATGTAAACTATGGACGTTAGTTAATAACATCATATTTATAGTGCTTTATGAACTGTAACAAATGTACCACACTAGTGCAAGATATTAGTAGTAGGCAAAATTAGGAGGAGGGGGGATATATAGGCACTCTGTACTTTCTGCTCATTTTCTTATAAATCTAAAACATCTTTAAAGAGTAGTCTATTAAAAAAATAATGTCTGTAGGGTTCATAGAAATTGACTTTTAATTGCCTTTCTCCTATCATTTTCCAGGAAGAAAGTTATATTAACTTGATTTCTTTCTGTTATTTCTAGTACCATATAGTAGCAAGCAATTGATGGTAACTCTGCCAAGAGTGGATAAAGAAAGTGTGGCTCATCTCAAAGTGAAATCAACCAAAGTGCCCTTCAACAGAAGAATGGATAAAAAAAGCTATGGTATATATACACAATGGAATACTACTTAGCAATCAAGAAGAATGAAATAAGGTCATTCGCAGCAAAATGGATGGAATTAGAGAAAATTATTTTGAGTGAACGAACACAAGCTCAGAAAGAGAAACAACACATGTTCTTACTCATATGAGGGAGCTGATTCAAAATTACAAGAAGGAAAAATCCTATTCAAAGGTCGGATCATAATAAAAGGGGGGGAAGATAAGAATGATGTCAATATAAATGGACTAGAAATCGCATGTAATTGTTCTAACAAGATAAAAACAAAGACAAAGGAAAAGTTTCTATCTTAAACAGAACTGGAACCCAAGGACATATAGAAAAAAACTACTAAGAAAAGATAGAGAAGACTTAGATGGGAAACTTAGATGGGAAGGGTGGGAGGGGGAGAAGCATAGGGGAGGGTAAGGGGTAACCTTTATCAAAATGCATATATGCATATATGGAAATGTCACAATGAAAAGCATGTAAAAATGAATCACATTAAGATGTACATTAAAGATTTCTAATAAAAAAAAGTGTGGCACTTGTGTGGGAGAGAATGTGCTTCAGCTTTCTGAAGTGTGAACTAACTTTACACACTGCAGCATGCAAGTTCTCAAAGATACAATATTAAGTCAAATAAAGTATGGAAAACAAGATCTATAGCATAGTATTTAAATAAATTATAAAACAAAAATTTAATAATGTGTTATTATATAATTAATGTCACATATACTATATATGTATGAGATACACATAACTAAACATAGGGAAGGTATGCACTAACATGCACTAAAAATACTACAGCCAATGGCCTATAGGAATTGGGGAGCATAACAAAAAGGGAAATGAACTAGCACGTGAAGAGAATGATAGGAGTATAAAATGAATTGTAGCAAAATACAAAGTAAAGCAAAACAACACAATGCAATACATTAAAATAAAATAAAACGTGATAAAAACTTTCCTTGCTCCAACAATGACTCAATTCTGGGCACATTAATTCCAAAAGAAAGAGAAATAGAAGAGCCTCAGGTGGTTCTGATGTGTCCATATAGCTGGTAATACATTCTCTACATTAAATAATATACCTCCAGTTAATTCAAATTAAATTGTGAGCAAAATTATATTATTACAGCCTTGAGATTAAGATATAGATGAATATACAACATCTTTATTTATATTATATATAACATTTATATTATTTATATACATATTATGGGTGTATATATATCTCACATATAATTTTGCTGATATACTAAAAAGATCACTTTGCCACCAAAAATAAAACCATTCTGACCTTGTAGATGCATTTTCTAATTACCCCCTCCTCTTCATTTGCAAGTAGAGGACTAGAGAGCTAGCAATTGTCATTCTTTCCTCTTCAGACACCAATGAATATTTAGCACTGGACGATGAATATAAGGGACCACACTGGGGCATAAGAATAATCAAGATGATGCAGGACTTTGTTTGAACATAGTGGCCATACCGTATACTTGACATACATGCTGAAAATGGTGTAGGATATTTTACATAACTATTCTCCCAGGAAGTCTAACATAATGTTGTACCAGCCCTTCTGAAATGGGCAGCAAAATCTCCTCTCTCATTGTAGCATACACGTGCTTCTTACAATAAAAATCACTTCCCTTCAGTTTTCTGGGTTGTATTGTGAATGCAGACAAGATTATTAATATAAAGTACAATCCTGGGTGCTTTTATGGTGTTTGAGGTCCTTAGAACATTAAAAAGAAAAAAAAATCATGAAAGGAACTAGGTTAGAACACATATTTTGAGGCTTTTAGTGCATTTTTGGAAGTGAATGTATATATTCCTAAGCTTTGGATCAGAAAGCTAATGGAAGTTCTTTCCAAGGTGAGAGAGACAATGTGAGGAAAAGATCCAGCTGTTCTTTGCATCTGTTGGAAACACATATCAGAACAAAGGCAAAGTAGCGGAGACTGGTCGGGTCATTAATGCCTTTCACACAGGCAGAGTGGAAAGAGAGATGACCACCCTCAAACACTCATGAATCAGAGGTAACTTTCATTTCATCCATTCTGCTCCTGAGAAGTTGACATTATAATAATGAAAAACATGTCAGGTTGGTGAGATTTGAATTGAAGGTGCACATTTGTTAGCATTCCTGGCTGCATGACTACTTTTGTTGATGAAATGAAGTGCTCCATAATATCAAGCTATTATTTCATGCCACTTGTATTAATGTTCTGAAGGGCATTGAAAATTATATTATACTATTTCTTATAGTTGATTAACATAGAGATGGTTGTGTCTCATTTGTTGGTTAAGATGTTGGAATTCTTTTTAGAAGACAAGATTATTTACACACATTTGTTTTTTCTCATAGAGTTCAAATCCAATGTATCTTTTCTAAATAGGCTAGAGTGGCTGAAAAATAAAAAGATGGGAGAGGGAAAAAATAGTAGAGAGTTAGAGAGGGCCCATCAGTTTCCCATGCAGTATTTTCTTTTATTTTTAAGTTAACTTAATTTTAACTGACAGATAATAATTTTACATCTTTATGGGGTACAGTATGATGTCTTGTTATTTATTTATTCACTTATTTTTTTAGGTTTTTTGAGACATGGTCTCTCTAGGTAACCCAGGCTGGCCTTGAGCTCATGATCCTCCTGCTTCCACCTCCTAAATACTAGGATTACAGGCATGTGCCACCATGTCTGGCTTGGCACAGTTTTGATACATGGCATTTAAATGCAGTGGTCATCTCATGATATTTAGTTTACTCTTTGTCTCAAAATTTGTCATTCCTTTGTGATGAGTACATTCAAAAAGCTCCCTTCTAGGTATTTTGAATTAAATGATACAGAATTATGAACTATAATCACTGCTGTGTGATTTTTTCCTTTTTCTGGCTGTGACCATGTCCCCATTTATCAGTCCTTGCTGTCCCTTCCTCTCCACAACCCTTCTCTATGTTGTAACTACCCTTCTGGACTCTATCCCATGTATATCTAAAAGGACTTTTAGAAAGCTAATACATTGAACTGAGAATAATTAAGAAAAGAACCTGGAAAAAAATAAAATGAAGGATTAGAGCAATTGCTAATATACCTCAAAAAGAGACAGAGGTTTCTTATAGTCTCTCCACACTCTACAGGAGGGCACATACCCCCTGAGCTCTGCAGAGCTCACCTTCCACATTGATCCAGAGAAGGCTTACTTCTGAAATGTTGCCAGTGTAGACCCCCTCTCCAAACCCTTTTCCTTGGCATTAACTTTGCCTACTACAATTTTCCTCCATCTCTTTAAAAAGTGTACAATAAGTTCATATCATAGAAAAAATTATGGGTGGCCATTTAACCAGGAAGAGCAAATAGGATTACTTGTAAATATTCTGGCCACCAACACATGGAAGTGGACTCTCTGGATGTTTCCAGCATGTCCAAGGCAGCCAAAGCTGAGTACTGGGAATATAAACAAGCACGTGCATTTTACCTTCTTTAGTTGAAACTTCAGACCAGAGTGAATCACTCACAGCCACTACAAAGGGAGCAGCAATTGAATGTTGAAAAGGACTTTAACTTTGCTTTTCTTTATTGTTTGTTTTATGGATCAGTTTGTTTAAATGTTCTTGACAAATAGCATTTCCAATTGTATTGCCAATAGTATTTTTATGAGAGTTTATTAAGAATATTATTTTAAAATAATTTTAAATAAAAAGCATTATTTAAAGATGATATATTTGAGCAACGTGATCATGAGAACTGGAGATATCATATCCTTGAACAAGTAATAATTAAAAAATTACTGATATATGTTACACAGTCACAGTCTCAGACATGATTCTCTATGTGTTACAGACATGGTTTTATATGTGTTAACTCATTCAAGCCTTGGAACAATTCTTTGAAGTGCTTTCTAGGAAACTCAACTTGTCCATAGTCACTCAACCCTGGTAAGTCGTTGAACAGGAATTTGAAGCCAGGCAGACTTGAACTGTATGATAAACTCTCCTATTTTATTTATTTATTTGTTGTTGTTGTTGTTGTTGTTGTTAGGTGCCATTACCCTATGTACAATAGATGAAACACTATTGTAGAGCTTCTTTGCTGTTCATAGGATTTTCAATGGCTGATTGTTTTTTAGGAGTGGATTGCCAAGTCATCCCAAGCCTACAGCACCTGGTGTTCCCAGGCAGTCTCCCACCCAAGTACTAACCAGGTCCCACCCTGCTTAGCTTCTCAGATCTGATGGGATCAGACACCACAGTGCTATGGCTGCAGGCTTATTTTTCTGTAGGTATGGTCAAAGAGAAGACAGCAGTGATATCTGACCTTGATTATTTCTCTGTTATTGGTGATATACTAGTATCACATGATCAGAACAAAACAAACTATCCACCACCAGCTGGGTGTGGTGGCACATACCTTTAATCACAGTGACTTGGGAGTCTGAGGTGGGAAGATGGCAAGTTTGAAGCCAGAGGCAGCCTCTGGCTTCAGTGGTACGGCTCAGTGGTTGAACACTTGCATAACATGTGTGAAGCCCTGGGTTCAACTTTCTGGTACCACAAAACAAAATCAAAAACAAAATCAAAAGTATCCATCACTGAATTTGTTATTGTTGTTACTAAAACTGGTCTTGACAACATAACTTTTCTTTTCTCTATATATTTTGGAGGCACCTTTATCTTTGTAGTAACACATATTCAAAATATCTGACATGCTACACTATTTGTGAAGTTCTTTTTCAGAAAAAGTTCTTTTTCACATGCCCAAGGGGGGACAGAAAGGGGGCTTTTTCACCTGTCCAAGGAAAGCTGGGGTTCCCTGAGCCTTGGTCTTCCTGGGAACCTGTTTCTCTTGGTTCTCCATCAGCTTCCTCAGAGTCACTGGGAACTGGAGAATGGAGTCTGTCCTCAAAGATTCAGAAACTGTATGTTTCCCCCCAAATGCACTTTTAATTATATTTTATTAATTATTATTATTATTATTTTGCAGAAAAGAAAAAGCTCTTAAGTGATTATGATGGTTGGTAGGTTTGGAAGCTACCTAAAATTGACCTTCTCCCCTAGTCCTGTTCCATGCAGCATTTGAATATTCATTCCTGGAACCCAGAACTATACCTGACACAAAACACATGCTCATCTTCCACTGAAGGAATGAAATAGGAAAAAAAAAAAAAACTTACATAGACACCAGGGAGATTTTCAGGAAAATTAATTCTAGAGCATTCATCAGCATCAGGCTAACTCAATCTTAATTGTTCTATCATTAATGTCACATTATAAGTGACCTAAATTCAGTAAGAAATAATTCCATTATATTCTACAAATTCCACTTATCAGAGCAGATAACTTCATAGTAATTTCAGATGAGCAACATTTTACATTTGTGCTACATAAGGGATTAACTTGGCTATCTGGAAGATGCAGTCCTCTAAAATGATTCTTTCTAGGGTTCTGGATAACCGAAGCTATCATACTAAAATTCCATTAAGATGAAGAATTATGTTGGTAATTAAGAAAAAATCCTGTTTATGTCAATAAATAACAAATTTTAAGCCATTTAGACACTTTAGTTTTAAAAGCCCTCAAGGATACTAAAAAGTAATACACACACACATATCTGTTAATTTTTTTCTTACCTGTTGAACTATTTTCCATGGTCCTTTCCCCGAGCTGTTTTAGCACACCCTCATACGAACTACATTGTCATTTCCCTACATAAACACAATGCCATTATCATAGTCAACAATATTAATAGTAATTCAAAATGATCACATATCATTGTGTCCATATTCAAATTTTAGTAATTGTCATCACAGTAGTTTTCCTAGTCACTTAAAAAAATATAACCAGCACCATTCAGAGATAATGTGCTGTTATAATTTCTTAGCCTCTTGACTTTTTTTTTTATGCCTAAATAATCCACTGACTCTCTCAAGGAGCAGATCAAATGTCTTTCAGAATGTTTCACCTTTGACTTATGTGATAGTTTCCTGATGGTTTCATTTCTTTTCTTTTGCATGTCTCATAATCCAGAAGTTAGATCTAAAGACTCAATTAAATTTAAGTTAAACATTTTTGGCAGGAATACTCACAGGTGAGCTGTGGAATTCATGTTGCATTACACCAGCGGATGCAGAATATTTGATTGTGCTCCAAATATTTCTTGATCAGCAGCCATGGTGCAGAATCAGCATTACTTGTGAAATGGGACAGCAGATCTGGTCACTCTACTCTAAGCAAACCACAGTCCCAGTTGCCATTGCCTCTGCCGTACTTTCTGGAATGTCAACATCATTAAGCTTTGTTTACATGGAGCGTTTGACAGGCTAACCAACTAAAAGCCACTCTCTGCTTTTTACACTTTATCTTGACTTATATTATTGGATTATAGAGCTACTGATCCAGCAGGGTACTTGAGGGAAACATACATGTCTTAATGGAAAGGAAAAGTACACAGCAGTGGAAAGTAGCTAGTCCAGTTAGCAGATATTACTGTTTTTTTTAAAAATTGTTTTGCAAGGGGCTAGATGGTTAGTGTCAGCAAGGAAATTCATTTGGGAGTAGGAGTGGGTAGTGAGGGGTGAAAAGAATATTTTTGAAAAATGGTCTAAGGCTTGGAGGTGTAGGTCAGTGGTAGAGCATGTGCTTATCACACCTGAGGCTCTAGGTTGCATAAAAATAAATAAATATCAACACACACAGACACAAACAAATAAATAAAATAAAAAGAAACTAGAAGGATCCTTACCAACTCAACAAGCATGTTATAGCCCCAACCTACTAACCTGCTAGTGTGCCCAACCTCTGTGCTGAGTACTCTATAAGCAATTGGCTCCCATCCTGCAGTATAGCCCAGCTGCCATTCACCATGTCCACTTCTCCTTTAGTCTCCTCTCTGAACTCACAAAGGAAAACAAACATTGAGAATAAGTCATAGGAGGAACGAACATCCTTGATATAATATTCATGCTTCTCTAGTCTTTATCATCCAAGGCTACTGTCCTTTACATTTATTTTCTTATTTGTTACCATTTTCCCAATGGGGGCAGGGGCTTTGATGGCTTTGGTCACTCTTGAATCTCCGCTTTAGAAATGGCCTGGCCCATTGGATAGACACAGCAAATTGTGTTGTTGAGTGAAGGAACGAATGGACCAGAGACTTTGCTTTCTGTTGTATGTAGAGGGTTTGCACTGTTAATCTTAACTGGTTTTGGTGTAGTTTATTAAGTGGTAATGTGCTGACAAAAAGAGTAAGAAACATGTTTCCCAAAGCCGGTACCTCCTGCTTCTAAAGAAAGCATACACCTTTCCCTTTTACCTTGAGGGACTGACTACATCTGTCTTGAATTATTTTAGGTGTATTTCCTGCAATCAGACTTTTAGAAAGTAAAGAAGGAACAAGAGTTTAAACTCATTTTCTTCCTGGTGATGTTTTGTACTTCTGGCAATAGTACATGCCAAATTGAAGGGGTTGTTGGCATATACAGAAGCTCAGAGCAACAATTTTTCCATTTGTTAGACGAAACACAAGTCCACTTAGAAAATAGTCTTCCTGCATTTCTCTCATGAGAAAATGGTGAATGAGTAAAGAATAAAGAGCTACGGATGTTGACCTTTGAAACTCTCCCCAAAGCTGCCCGAGTACTGATGGGATGACATGAAAAGTCATTTCACTTATAATGAGATACCAAGCAGGCCTGTCTTCTTTTAAAACCTGGCATTTAAAAATACATTTACTTCTATCATGTACTGCCCTAACCTGCATAGGCTATTGCATATGACATATTACCCGAGCAGATGTTTTAGACAACATGCTGGCAGCAATG
This sequence comes from Pedetes capensis, assembly GCA_007922755.1. Classification (NCBI taxonomy): domain Eukaryota; kingdom Metazoa; phylum Chordata; class Mammalia; order Rodentia; family Pedetidae; genus Pedetes; species Pedetes capensis. The sequence continues at coordinate 35,036 of VMDO01018074.1, forward strand.
CGAGTCCAGAATAAAGTTTATAGTTTTTTGTTTCTTCAGTCTCGGAGTCACACAATTGAGAAAGCATTTTTTATTTGTCAATTTATTGCAAATGTTATGTAAACCGTCTATTAATTTTATGCCTACTGTGCAGTGGAACTCTTTAATATGAAGAAATGAGGGGGAAATAGTTATTGAGATAATTTTCTTCCATTGGACATCTTCTCGCTTCAGCAAAGTCTTTTGTAACCAATTTGTCTCCGATATTAAGGGTGAAGAGAGAGACCATAGAGAGAAGTAGGTACTTTGGGAACTTCATTTCTTGATACTAACACAGGGAAAGGAAAAAAATTAGGAAGAAAGACAGGATAATAGGAATTTTATAATTGTATTATTTTGAGCAGTTGCTCAGCTTATTCCTGGGTTATACAGGAAGTGTGGAACTTTAAGAGAACTATTATTCTAAGGAAGGGGCTGGGATTTAGCTCAGTGGGTAGAGCGCTGCGCTGCAGTCTCTGGAGTCCTGAGTTCAATTCCCAGCACCGCAAAAGTGGGAGAAGGGCCTGGCAATCCACTCCCAAAACAATCCCAAAACAGTCAGCCATTGAAAACCCCATGAGGGTCGCTATGAGTCGGATACCGACTCGATGGCACCTAACAACAACAATTATTCTAAGGAAACAATTGCATTCATTTTACTGCCACGACCTCTACTACAATTTATATCATGAACTCAAAATAAGCCTGTTTAATATTTCATTAAAATGTATAAACATACAGTATTATGTTACATAATGCATTTGTAATTCATATTGAGGTGTAGGAGATTTCTGTATTCATGAAGGAATGACCTTCATACCCCAGCAGATCACCAGTTTATACACTCCTATGACATACTTATTTTATTTAGATGCCAAATGAAAATATGGCATTCATATCACCATTTTTAACAAATGTATTATCAGAGAGGGCACAAAGCCATCTCTGTTTGTAGTAGTTTGTGGTCCTTAGCATTTACCCCTAATCACTTCACAGTGCCACTTCCAACTGTACCAATGCTCAAGCATTTGCATTTGCATTTCTGAAATTTGCCTTTCTTTACACAAATTTGTAGAGCAATAATTTGAAAAGTGGGTCAAATGATTTTCATGTTATATACTCGACAAAGAACATGTCTAAATGGCAGAGAAGTGGAAATTTGGAGATCAAAGGGGAAATTAATGAATGCCAAATCAAATAATAAAACACCATCACCAACACAATGAAATTAGAAACTTCTGGGTCTTGCATAGAAAATCCATCAAAATAAATAGATATTCATTTAACACAATTACATCTCTTGCCTCAAGTAGCACTGATTCTGTTCTGATCAATCTTTAGTTTTGAATTCCTAACCGGTAGAAGACCTAAAGAAGAAAGCATTATGCAATAAATGAGAGATGGCAATTTGAGAAGGCCCAGAGAGAGGCTCACTACCATTATCCCAAAGACTGCCTGAATTTTAAGAAATATGAGCATTTCCACAAAATTATTCATCAAAATCTAGTAACTAAACACAAACATGGAATAAAATGATTACTTAAAAAATTGATGTGTTCTTGTTTAAAAATATTGTGATGCTTCATATAAACTCTCATGGACATCAGAGGATGTTTTTTCTTAGTAAAGTGTGTCAAGTAGTAAATAGGATGAAATTAATCAAATGATCAAATCAGAATCCTAATTTATTTTTATTCAATTTATATAATATAAAAGAGTCAATGTATATAATTTACTTTTAGTGGTCAGTTGTTTCTAATATAACATAGAGAAGAATGAGGAAAGATACTATTGACAAAGGACTTTCCATATTGGAATGTAGTATTTTTCTCTCTCGTAATAATCAGGACCAATAGGATTAAGGCTTATCTGATATCAATAATGCAGAATACCTTATTCATTATCTCAATTGAGAGGTGCCAGAAAATCCAAGATGGTAGAAAACCACAGTGTGAAAGAAGCTGTTATTATGTGCTAGCTCAATTTTCAATTGCATTTATTATTCCACAATTACCTAACGTGGACTGCTGGGAAAGGAAACTTCAGTTGAAGGAATCAGAAATTTGCTCCATTTTTCTCTCTATTGATTTTCTGCTACTAGTGTCAGAAACAAAACACATGTTAATATGTGGCAACACTCTCTATTGCACTTTATCTGTAGATATAGAATCATCCAGTCTCTATATTTGATAAGTTAATGGTGAAATAAACATTGCCTCCATTTGTTGAGCAAAAGAAGAAAATAACTTGAGATTAAAAGGCCTATTTTATAAGTACTATTACTCATGGGAACTACTATATCATAGCACCTTCATTTTTTAAATGTAAAATTTTTAAGTAAAATAATTTTTGGCTGTGCTGGGGCTTGAGCCCAGGGCCTCAAGCGTAGTAGGCAAGTGCCCCACCACTGAGCTGTACCCCCAATCTATTTTTTAATTTTGAGACAAAGACTTGCTAAATTGTGCAGGCTGTCTGTGTCCTCAAACATACAATCCTCTTGCCTTAGCCTCCTGAGTTGCTGGGATTACAGGTATGCACCACTGCTCCTGGCAAATAAAATATTTTCTTAAATAAGTCTTCTTAAATATGAGACTCTAGGTCCTACCTAGCACAGAATCAGACTTCTAAGTAATTTTAAAACATTGATTTCTTTTTTCTTCATAATCTTTGATTAAGTAATTTCTGAATCAAATCAGCAACTTTTGTCCTACAACCCATAAAAGCAGCCAATTCATTACAGACAGCATTATTCCTCTCTCCTGCTTTACTATTCTAAGCAAGGACTTAGTTGTATAATAGGTATCAACTGATACATAAGTGACTTTGAAATATCGGCCTTTAGTTATTTCATCCTTTTCTATTATGTGAGATACTAAGTAGGAAGCAGTAATAGAGCCTGACTCATTTTACGTGGCTGCTCATCAATGGGGGCTGTTCTGACACTGATGTTGGGAGCTCTCAGTATAGTGTCTGCCTACAACTGGAAAGTTGATCTTATGATTTCTTCCTTTGAGTTATGATGATGATGAAGTTATCAGTGTTATAGGTTTTGAAAGTAATTAGGTCTTCAAAGTACTTTCACAGGCTTACCCTGTCCCGATCCCATGACAATGTTATAAGGTACTCAGGACAAATGCTGACATATCCCTTTGAGAAAACTCAGAAGAGTTAACCAGAGTATACTAACCCATATTTGTGTGGTCTTCTCAAGCTACCCAAACTGACTCCAAGCAGCATAAAAGAATGAAGTATTGAACAAAATAGGAGTAAGTAGCAAATACAAATGGGCTTCATAAACATTTGTCTATCTGGGGGCCTCGGGCTGGGATTTAGCTCAGTGGGTAGAGCGAAGCGCTGCAGTCTCTGAGGCCCCAAGTTCAATTCCCACCACTGCAAAAATGGGAGAAGGGCCTGGCAATCCACTCCCAAGGCAATCCCGAAGGACTCAACCATTGAAAACCGTATGAGGGTCACTATGAGTCGGATACCGACTTGACGGCACCTAACAACAACGACAACATCTGGGGCCTCAGTCTTTTTTCCACATATGCTTCAGATTTTCTCTCCCTGTGAGATTTTCTCATCTTTTCTTTGCATTTTGACTAACCATGGCCAACAGGCCCTGGTTATAATCACTTCCAGTTTGACACCCAACGAAGACTAATTTTAGTCTCTCAACTCTAATTCATAATCTTCACAGTCAAGATTCCCAATATCCAACTCCTCTCTCCCACTTCTCCACCTGGGTTGGATGACACAATTTCTCCCATCAGTTGAGAGTAGGGATTCAGAATTTTATGACCAGGTGACCTCTGATAGGTTGTGGGGAAATAGTCTTCCAGAAGATGTGGTCAGCAGGTAGGAGTAGGGAAGCCAGAGCAACCTTATAATACCTCCAGAACATCAGATCATATGACTTCATATCTGGATTGCTCTGTAATCTTCCCAAGAGATGCTAGAAGTTGTATGTAGTCCTTTAAAAAGAGAAGGAGGTTGTGCATTAAAAAAATTGGCTGTTGATTTTAATTTCAGATAAACAGCTTCTCCCTTCTTTTATTAAAATAGGAGCAAAACTAAATTCAACAAAATATATTCTTTAACATTTTCATGAAATAATTTTCCTGCCAAGTTATTCCTCAGAAAATTGGTTTACTGTAATGAAAAGATTTCCTAGTAAAACTCAATATGATAGTTTGAGAGAAGTATTGTTTTATTGAATGTTTATCTCCTTTTGGGGGAATAAACATGATTTAAGTACAATTAATCTAACAGTATTCTACAGCAAATATAGCAGATATAGTCTAATCAGATATTATAGTTCTATTTTTTAATATATTCCTTTCCCCTTTATATTTTTCAACAGAGTTTGGATGTCATGATTGGAAAATAATAAAATTTAAAAAGAAAAACAACTCTAAACAATAGCAGTTAATGAAGAAAAATTTTAAACAAATGGAGTATCCACAAGAGGCTCAAGCCAGACAGATGCCTCCAGAAGAGCAGAGGAGAAGGGACGGAGTAGTGAGCCCTTTCCTCAGGCGCAAGGATTTCAAGTAATAGATGGCTTCATCTTCGACTGTGTTAAGAAGTCATCTTGCCCTTGGAAGCTGACTCCATCTGGTAACCTATCAACTTGAATGCTGGAGGGAAGAAATCATGGGGATCATTTAGAAACACAAGTTTCATAGCTTTTTATGTGTGAAACTAGAGAAGAAGCTTAAAAAAATAACACCTAGATTATTAGGTGGGTGTGGTACCAGATGTTTGTAGTCCTGGCAACTTGAGAAGATGAAGGAGAAGGATCATTTGGGCTCAGAAGTTTCAGGCCAGCCTGGGCAACATGTTGTTAATGTTGTTAGGTACCATGGAGTTGTGCCCGACTCATAGTGACCCTCACAGGGTTTTCAATGGCTATTTCGGGATTGCCTAGGGAGTGGATTGCCACATCCTCCTCCCATTTTCATGGTACTGGGAATCAAACTTGGGACCTTAGAGACTGCAGAGCAGCGCTCTACCAACAGAGCTAAGTCCCAGCCCCTGGGCAACATAGAGAGATCCTATTTCAAAAAATAAAATCTAGATTATTTGTCCACCAATTTGTAACCCAGCTTTCTTACGGTAATGTGTTGAGATTAACTTGTCATATGGAAGGTTCTTACAATTTGTATACTGAGGTTGTTTTTGTTAGGTGCCATTAAGTCAGTGTCCAACTCATAGCGACCCTAAGTACAACAGGTGAAACACTACTGTTAGTGCTTCTCTGCTATTCTGTGTTTTTTGGGAGTGGGTTGCCAGGTCCTTCTCCCAAGCCTACAGCACCTGGTGTTCCCAGGCAGTCTTCCATTCAAATGCTAACCAGGCCAGAACCTGCTTAGCTTCTGAAATCTGATGGGATTGGATGCCACAGCTGCAGGCATACTGAGGTTAAGCTCTCAAATTCAACTATTCATCACACTATAGCCTAAGCTATCTCTTAAAAACATTAACAGATCTTCATTGTTTTCTCATCACTCTCTAATAACAACAATAGCAACAAATGATCTAATAAGAATGATCTAATAGGAAGTAAATAAATCCATAATAATTGTGGAAGATTATAACACTTCATTTCAGTGGATGACAAAGCAGACTGACACACAAAAACAATAAGGACCCAGAAGACTTGAAGAACAGAACTAATGACCTTTGTGTAAATGACTTGTGGAACATTATATATAAAAATTTTAGAATATATATTTTCAATTACATATGGAACATTTACAAACACCATATACTAACATAGGTTTCAACAAATTTTGAAAGATTTTAATCATGTGTAGTATGGCATGTCAAAACCTGGTATGCAGTTAAAACAATTCTTAGAGGAAAATACATAGTCTTAAACTCTATCAGAAATCATGACAGGTTGAAAATCAATTTTTCTATTAGCTATTTAAAGAAGTTAGAAGAACAGCAAATTAAATCTCAATAGAGTTGAAGGAAGGAAATTCAGAAAATAATAGAGCCTATGTTTGGTAACTTTAACCCTAAAGAGCTATCGATTCCATATTTGTATAGAACTTATTGTTAGGGTTTTTGTTTCAAACTCTACAAGCAAATAGCTTCCCATCATTAATTCCAGGTCTATCTCTGGGACTACTACTCTTCTCCTGGCAATAGTTCAAATGTAGGACTGTAGCTATGTATTGCTTCACTCTCATTCATGCCACACAACTATTATTCTTTTTACTTTCCTTAGATGTTGATGGATAGCTTTAACAATTTTGGTTGCTTTCTTTAAATAAACAAATAACCTTCACTTGGTGATATAGTGGTTCTTCTGACAGCTTAATTGGCAAATTTTATGGAAACTCTCATATTATAAATATCATAAATAAATCCCTACAGGATCTATCTAAACTCTGATTTACAAACTCAGTCTGTTGGCATTAGGCCAGTGTGTTCATGAATGACAAGACCATGTGATATACTGATTCATGAGCTGAAAGAACTTTCATTGCATAAAAGGAAAAATCCATATTTTTCTGAAATGAGCAATGAATTTGACAAAAGTGTGATTTCTTCTCATAACACTGAAAAATGGGTATGACCCAAAGAACATATTTTCAGCATAGGAAAAAGATGTTCTGATCCTTTCAAGAAAGACATTAATTGATGTAAATTAAATAAAAATTGGACAAAGCTGTGAGAATTGATAACCAATACATGTAATTCTCCTTCCCTACTCATTGTCACTTGCTGTAATCTGAACTGCCACAAGGGATAAATTAGATAATAATCAAGAGATCCAGCTTGACAATGATTTCCATAAAACATGGCATGTGAAGTGAAATGCAATACACCAAATGAGGTCTGAATAGGGTAGAGTGATGTGGGACATCATTATTCCTCAGATGAATAACTGCCTTATATTAATGGGATCTAAGTTTCCATTCAGTATTGGATAATCATTTACACTGTCATGTTGAGATTGTGATCTGTTGAAATTCCTGTATCTTTATCATTTAAACTGTTGCTAAACTAGATAACCTGCATACTACTAATAATCAATTTAATCAAATCAGAATGTAAGATTCATTTATTGCTTAAAAACCCATCCTTTTAATTCACCCATATTTCCAAACCTAGAGCTAATTTTGAAACTTGAACCTATCTTCCCTTATCTTGGTCACCCCTTCTTGTTTTGTATTGTTTGTAAATGTGGTAAGCCACACCCTCTAGGCTATATTTAATAGAGTGACACTGGAAAAGTGCTGGTATTGCATAATGAGGAAGCCCTTTTCAGCTCTAACTCCAAACATGAAGTAATTCCTTCTGCCAAAAAATATTTAGAACCACCTCCTCATTACCACAACATCTGTGACTGCGATAGTGGCAAAGATAATACAGAAGAAAGCAAGGACAGGAATTCTGCTCTCAGGTTAGACAGAGAGATGAGGTACCACACCCTGACAGGGATTCCCATTATCTAGGGAGGCTAGCAGCCAGAGTTTTGCAGAGCATATTGTAGATAAGAAAGACTTTGACAGAAAACCACTCTGATAAAGACACAGTTCTAAGGGAAGAGAAGCGTTATGTGTAAAAAAAAAGTCTTAAAACCAAGTAGTTGTAGATCTCAAACTAAAAAGTAATGTCACAATGAGATCAGCTTGGGACATGTCTTGTGAGACACACAGATGTGGCTCCCTAGAATATCAGCTGCTCCTGGGGTACTCAGTGTGGTCAGAGGAAGGGAGGACTCCTGGTCAGTCCAGGGCCCACTCTGTAGACTTTTATTCTGATGTATAAATGTGGCAAAATATATATAGTGCCTTATTAAAAGCATGATTTTCAAAAATCAATTTCACTGCCTCTTAAATAAATAGCCCCTATAGTGGATTTTAAGAGTACCTTGCTATTCTAAGTGATAATAAACCAAATAATTAATAATTTGTTTGAATATTTATAGTATCTTTATTTAATTTTGATGATTAAAATCTGGATGCCATCTTTCTTCCTTTTTTAAAATTCCAGAGACATTATATCTTTAGTGACTTGGTACCTCTTGTATTCTCTATATATTTCAAAAATTTTTTGTGATAAATTTTATAATGCTATTGGAGTTTCTGTAGTACATCTGGATATAATTCTTTTAGATAATAGTGTTCATTTAAAGCAAATAATTAATTTCTTGTAACCTCTTTATGTAACCAACCACTTTGGTTTTAGT
>VMDO01018075.1:0-43161 GCA_007922755.1 Pedetes capensis
AATGGAACCCAAGGACATATAGAAAAATACTATATAGTAAAAGATAGAGAAGACTTGGATGGGAAACTTAGATGGGAAGGGGGGAGGGGGGAAACATAGAGGAGGGTAAGGGGTAACCTATATGAATAATGCTTATCAAATTGCATATATGAAAATTGTCACAATGAAAAGCATGTCAAAATGAATCACATTATGATGTGCATTAAAAATTTCTAATAAAAAATAAAATAAAATAAAGAGGGATATTTTTATAATGATAAAACCATCAGGAATACATGATAACATGTATGTACCTAACAACAGAACTCAAAAATATGTGAATCTAAAATTGAAAGAGGTAAAGGGAGAAACCGACAATTCAACAAATAATAGTTGGAAACTTGAATATCTCACTTTCAATAATGAATAGAACAATTAGACAGAAGACCAACAAGGAAACTGAAGACTTAACACTATACACAAACTAGACCTAATAGACATCTATAGAACATGACACTCAGCAACAGAATACATAATCCTCTGAAGTATATATGAAACTTTATACAGGATAGACTTACAATTCTAGGCCTTGGTAAATTTTAAATGATGGAAATTTTACAAACTATGTTCTCTAATCATGATAGAGTTAAATCTGAAATTAACAGAAAGAAATTTTGTGAATTACAGATATGTGGAAATTAAACAATAATACTCCTAAAAATAAAACAAGTCTTCACAAAATAAATCACAGGCAGGAGTGGTGCACACTTGTAAACCTAGAATTTAGGAGACTGAGCCTGGAGGATTGTGAGTAGGACAATTTGGGCTACATAACAAGATAATGTCTCAAATAGACACAACATACCAAAACTTATACAATAGTGCTAAAGCTGTGCTTACAGAGAAATTTACAAAATTTATAACAATAAAGGCCTGTATTAAAAAGAAGAATCAAGCCTAGGTATGGTGGCAGATGCCTATAATCCCAGCACTCAGGAAGTAGAGGAAAGAAGATCCCAAATTTGAGGCCAATCTGGATTACATCGCAAATTCCAGTCCAGCCTGGTCTACATAGTGAGACTCGGTCTCAAGAAAAAAAAAGAAAGAAAGAAAAGAAAAGAAAAGAAGAAAAAGAAAAGGGAAAGGAAAAGGAAAGGAAAGGAAAGAAACAAAAAGAGAAAGAGGAAGGAAGGAAGGATGGAAGGAAGAGGGAGGGAGGGAGGGAAAGAGGAAGAAAGGAAAGAAGGAAGATAGATCTCAAATCAGTAACCTAATATTCCATTTTAAGCATCAGAAAAAAAGAGCAAATTAAATCCAAAGTAAACAGAAAGAAGGAGGTAATAAGGATTAGAATGGAAATTAATGAAATTGAGACAAGAAAAACAGTAGAAAAATCAATGAAACCAAAATAAAATTGCCAAACTTTAGCTAGACTATTTGGGAAAAAAGGAAAGAAGACTCAAATTACTAAAACCAAGAATGAAAGCAGGGATATCACTATTCACACTAGAAATATAAAAAAGATGTTGGGGGTATAGCTCAGTGGTAGGGAATGTGCTTAGCATGCACAAGGCTCTAAATTCAATCCCCGGCACCAAACAAAAACAAACAAAAAAATGCAAAAAATCTACAACGGGCTGGGTGCTGTGGCACACACCTGTAACCCCAGTGACTTGGGAGGCTGAGCCAGGAGGATCATGCATTCAATGCCAGAGGCAACCTGCACAGCTTAATAAGACCCTGTCTCAAAATAAAACACAAAGAAGGAGCTAGGAGTGCAGCTCAGTGGTAGAGCACTTGCCAAGTGTTAAACACACACACAATGAGGCCAGTGCAGTGACTCGTGGCTGTAATCCCAGTAACCAGGGAGGCAGAGCCAGGAGGATCTCAGGTTCCAGGCCAGAGGCAGCCTGCATAACTTAGCAAGACCCTGTATCAAAATAAAAAAAGTTTTAAAAGGTGCTAGGGATGCAGTTCAGTGGCAGAGTGCTTGCAAAACTATGCACAACGCCCTTGGCTCAGTCCCCCTAAGTATCATAAACACATACACACACAAAAAATAACAGATATTACTTTACACCCACTGTTGTTAAGTACCGTCGAGCCAGTGTCCAACTCATACAGACCCTATGTACAATAGACAAAACAGTATTGTTAGTGCTTCTCTGCTATTCACAGGGTTTTCAATGGCTGATTGTTTTTTGGGTTGGGTTGCAGGGTCCTTCTCCCAAGCCTACAGTACCTGGTGTTCCCAGGCAGTCTCCCATCCAAGTACTAATCAGGCTTGATTCTGCTTAGCTTCCAAGATCTGATGGGATGGGATGCCACAGTGCTATGGCTTCAGGCATACACCCACTAGGATGACTATAATCACAAAGAGATAATAACAGGTGCCAACAAAGATATGGAGAAATTGGAACCCTCATACACTGCTGGTTGGAATATAAAGTGGTATAGTTTATGTGGAAAACAATCATACAATTACCATAAGATCCATTAGGTCCACTCTTAGGTATATATCCAAAAGAACTGAAAGAAGATGTTCAAAGAACTTGTATATAGGGCTGGGGGTGTAGCTCAGTGGTAGAGCATGTGCTTAGCATGCATGAGGCCCTGGATTCAATCTCTAGCACTACACAAACACACACAAAAACTCATAAAATATTCATAGTGACACTAGTCACAATAGTCAAATGGTGGAAATAACCCAAATGTCCATCAAGTGATGAATGGATAAACAAAAGGTAGTATATCCATATGATGCAATACTATTCCATCATAAAAAAGAATGAAGTATACCATAGATGCTACAATGAACCTTGAAAATATTATGTTAAGTAAAAGAAGCCAGCTACAAAAATGTTACATATTATCTGGTTCTATTTATGTGAAATATCCAGAATAAGCAAATCTATAGAGACAGAAGGGAACTGGGGTTTAGCTCAGCTAGTACAGTGCCGGTCTACAGTCTCTGAGGCCCTGGGTTTGATCCCCAGCACTGTAAAAATGGAAGAAGGATGTTGCAATCCACTCCCAAAGCAATCCCAAAACAATCAGCCATTGAAAACCCTATGAGTGTCACTATGTGTTGAACACGACTCGACCACGACTCGACGACACCTAACAACATAGAGACACGAAGTAGATTAATGGTTTTCAAGGGCTTAGAGGGGATTGGAGGTGACAGCTAAAGGGCATCAGGTTTCTTTTTGGGGTAATGAACAAGTTTTGGAGCTAGGTAGAGATGATCAACACACACCACCACTGAATTGCTCACTCTAAAATAGTATTTTTATGTTACATGAATTTCACCCAATTAAATTGAATTGTATACTTCAAATGGTGAATTTTGTGGTGTGTGAATTATAGCTCAATAAAGTTGTTTTTAAAAGTCAGAGCAACACTATGGAAACAGTAAAAAGATCACTGGTTTCCAGGGAGTTAGAATATGTGGAACACAGAGGATTTTTAGTGCAGTGAAGCTATTCCATAGGATACTGTATTGATGGATACATGCCATTAAATATTTGCCCAAACCCACAGAATGTATATCACCCAGTGGGAACCCTGATGTAAACTAAAGATCTGATCATGACGGTTCATTGATTGTAACAAATGTATCACTTTGATGTGGGATATTGATAGTGGGAGAGATTATGCATGTGTGGGGACAGAGCATGTGAGAACTACCTGTACTTTCGGGTCAATTTTGCTGTGAACTTAAAACTGCTCTTAAAAAATAGTCTATTTAAAATGATTTTTTTAAAAAAATCAAAGAGTCTTCAAAAAGAACGTGAAATAACAACAAAAAATAAAATCCTGTATAGTATCTTGATAGATAGATAGATAGATAGATAGATAGATAGATAGATAGATAGATAGATGGCACCTAACAACAATAGTATCTTTGAATGTTACCCTCCATGGCTCCTTTTAGGCCTAACAAAATTTCCATAAAAACTACAGTTCATCTTCTCTCTTTATTATATAGAAAGGACTACTTCCTCCTCCCTAATTTCAATAGGCTGCCCAGAGTATCTCTTGAGGACTTCTTTTTTAGTATCCCTGTGACATAACTCCTCATTCCACCTAAACATGTGGCCTAATAAATTAGTTTCAAAGGGTGATCTACACTGACTACAGAGGAAGATTTACCTTTTATGCCACAATAATCTGTTTTCAACTAGCATCATCTGTCTACCTAATCTGTCCATCACTTTGCTGCTTTCCAAAAATTCAAGATCTGAGTTAAAAACATTAAAAGTACTAATGGTAAATACTAGCTAAAAAGGGAGGCTGGTGCTGCAATTCAGTGGTAAAGCACTTGCTTAGTATGTGCAAGGCCCTGGGATCAACCCCTAGTATGGAAAAAAAAAAAAAAAAGAAGCACTATTGTAGGACTGGGAATGTAGCTCAGTGGTAGAATATGCTTAGTATGCATGAGGCTCTGGGTTCAATACCCAGCACAAAAAAAAAAAAAAAAAGAATTACCTTTATTCAGATGGGCCAAATTTGTACTAAGTATGGACTGATCTCCAAAAGGTTTTGACCCTGAAACTTCTGCAAGCTGCTCTAACAAGAAATCGCTAATTGCATATCTATCTGTGAAGAGTAATCCATCACATGATTGAACTTCTACCTCATTAATTGTCCTTTCCACTGCCTGATAATAGTGACTATTTACTAAGCTCTGAGCATGTGCTGGCAATATGCTATGTGCTTTACATATTTTTTCATTAAATTCTTACGACAACCATATAAGTGTTATTATTTTATTTAGTCGAAGAGGAAACTGAAGTTTGGAGAAGTAATTTTCCCATGATCTCACAATTAGTAAACAGAGGAGCCAGGATTCATTCTTTTAACCATTAAATATTAAAGAAATCTTGCTGGGCATGGTAGCACATGCCTATAATGCAAGTGACTTGGGAGGTAGAGGCAGGAGGATCACAAATTCGAGGCCAGAGGAAACCTGCACAACTTAGAGAGACTCTGTCTCAAGATAAAAATTTTAAAAGGGCTTGGGGTGCAGCTCGATGGTAAAGTACTTTCAAAAGTATGCACACAAGGCCCTGGGTTCAGTCCCCCAGTACCCTAAAAATAAAATAAAATAAAATTTAAAGCAATCTTTAAGATATGATTATCATGTCTGCATAGCTAATTTTTTTCAGGACTGGGGGATTAGACCCAGGATATTCCACGACTAAGCTGCACCTCCAGGTCTTTTTTTATTTTATTCTTTTGAGATAGGGTCTCTCTAAATTGTACAGGCTGCTTCTGGCCTTGAACTCACGATCCTCCTGCATCAGCCTCCTGAATTGCTGGGATTACAGGCATGCACCAGTGCACCCAGCTATAGCTAATATTTCATCAGAAAAAGACACTTCACTATAATTAAACTTCTACCCATTTTAACTTCAAAGCATACTTCCTTTTAACTTTGCCTCATAGATATTTTTATTACAGTTCAACCTAATTTTCTTCATTCTTGACATCCCGCCAGATTTCAAAACAAACTTAGTTCTCCCAGTTCTCCCAGTTTTTATATTGCATGAATACCACTCTTGAATTCTAGCATTAGCCTCAGGGCCCTCTCTCCCTGTTTTTCTGTTTGTGTCCCAAGCTTTAACTTCTCCTCTAGGGTCTAAGATTCATATCTATATTTTTCCATATTCCCTTTTGCTTATTTTTTTTCTTGTTCTTTTTAACAGAGCCGGGTCCTGTATAACTAGTCCATAGAGATTACTCCACCTGGCTAGACCGGATTGACTTCATGAATTGGAATTCTGACTGCCTAAGAGTTCAGTATCCCAGGTCACAAATGACAGAGGGCTATATAAGTAACAGCTTTATAAATTCTCTCTTCACTGTTACTGGAGTGAAAAAAAGGAAGAAATATTATATCAACAAGGGCAACCATTAAACTTCTCCATTGTTTCAGGGTATAAATCAATGTAATAGGTCCCTAGCATGCTGATAATTTTTCAACAACAGTATTAAATATATAGTGTTAATATGTTGTTGTTGTTGTTGTTAAGGGTCATCAAGTCGGTATCCAACTCATAGCAACCCTGCGTACAACAGGGGAAACACTATTGTCAGTGCTTCTCTGCTGTTCATAGGGTTTTCAATGGCAGATTGATTTGGGGGAGTGGGTTGCTGGGTCTTTCTCCCAAGCCTACAGCACCTGGTGTTCCCAGGCGGTCTCCCATCCAAGTACTAACCAGGCCCAACCCTGCTTAGCTTCCGAGATCTGAGGGGATCGGATGCCACAGGGCTATGGCTGCAGGCAGTATTAACATAGGAATAGTTCATATAAGGCTCCTTTCCAGCTAATCAATTCCCCTCCTCCACCCTACTCCCAACAATTATGCAGCACAATATCCAATTATTCCAATGCTCATTCAGTCCATAATAAATGGTAGTAAAAACTGAACATATATCAGATTATTACCATGCCAGCTAATTGTCTTAAGGTTTTCATAACTGGAGCTCTACCATCTCTCCAGTTCAGGCTCATTATTGCTTTACATTTTCTCTTCTATGCTTCTAGCTATGTATTTTATTTGTATATACATAGATACAATTGTACCAAATATGGTTAGGGCAATTAAGACTAAAACCCTCACACTAAAGCAGATCCTACACATTCTTCTATATATTATGAGTTGCAAAGGATCCTGGAAAATAGTATAAAGATTATTTCAAAAAGTCAACACATTTTTAAACCTCTATTTTCTCAAAAATTAATGTCTCCTGGACAAAATCCAGGAATAATGTTTTATACTAAACTTCATTCTTACCAAAATTATGCTCTATAATAAATTTTAATGCAAATATTGGCATTAATAACTTATCAAATATATACCAATTTCAGCTGACCATGATGACCCATTCCTGTAATCCCAGCACTCAGAAGTCTGAGGCAGGAGGATCACAAGTTTGAGGCCAGGCTACGGTACAAAGCAAGTTCAAGGCCAGCTTGAGCTACATACCTAGACCATGTCTCAAAAAAATTACACACATGCACACACACACACATACACTTAAGTTTCAACCTCCATTATGATAATGCTCTGTGTCACACATTGCTTCTGGTACAGCAATTTCTGCCAAATAAAAACATTACTCTGTGTCCACATTATTCATTTTATCCACCTTATTCATTTTATCCACCAGATCTGGCATCATGTGACTTCTGGCCTTCCTCAACAATGATCATGAAAGATAAACATTTTGAATAAATTCAGGACATCAAGGTAGTCATGGCAGCACAACTAAAAAACACTCACAAAAGTAGACTTCTAGAACTGCTTCAGAAAGTGGCAAGAACAATGGGATAAGGGTGTTTAAAACTAGGAGAGTATTTTGAGGGGTATTAATGACAATATGTGTTTTACTGTAATTTTTTTAATTTAAGCATTCACTGTATCTTTTGATCACACCTCGTATACCTAATTGTACCCTTTGCTTGAGCAAAAAAGCAAACTATCCACCATTTCCTAAAACCTTATGGCTTTTGGTCATGCTCATCCATTCAGCCTCTCTCTCTTCTCCTTAACTGAATGCTGTCATGCCAAACTATTATGTTTCCCTTATAAAGTGTTTAATTTGAGGTTGTTCATTTTCCTTTACTCATCCTGCCCTACAAGTTAGAAACTTCTCATATTTTCTTCACTGGATCCCCAAAGTATTATTTACCATTTTACCTCAATATCTTCTCTTTCTTTGAAGTTCATTGTTGTTGTTAGGTGCCACTGTGTCAAGTCTGACTCATAGTGACCCTATGTACATCAGACAAAATACTACCTGACATTGTGCCATGCCTGGCACTATTGTCAGTGCTTTTCTACTATTCATAGGGTTTTGATGGCAATTGTTCCAGGAGTGGGATGCTGGGTCCTTCTCCCAGGCCTACAGCACCCAGTATTCCCAGGTGGTCTCCCATCCAAATACTAACCAGGTCTGACCCTGCTCATCTGATGAGATGGGACACCAAGGTAGTATAGCTGTAGGCTCTGAAATTCATACCACCCAGTTTTATCACCCTCTCAACGTTAAATGTCAACTTCCATTCACTGAGGACTTCAGAACCAACTGTTTTCCTTTTCTCATCCTGAAAGCCTTCATCATCCCCCTGACAACTTACTTCTAAACCTTACAGCTCCTTGACATATCTTATTCTAATTTTTTTCATCTCAATTCCATTTGAATTGTCCATTTCTATAGTGACACCTGGAATGACTCCATGCTCAAAAGCCAAACACAGAGTAAACTCTCAGAATTCCTTGGTTTTCTACCTCTCCTATACCTTATATTCCCCAAATTTACCCTCTGACTTCCTCAAAGCCTTTAATTCACTAACCCTCTTACCTGTGCTAAGGTGATCATGTCCCTTTGGACATCACTTCCTTTTATACCTAAGAAAGATTTCATGACAACAGGACTTCAATGATAGTAACCAACACTATCAATTCTCCTATCTCCTTGATTTTCCACTATACCTATAGTCAATCTCCAGCCACAAATCAATGCAATTATTTATGCTCTCCATTCCTGCTTGTTGTTGTTGTTGTTGCTAGGTGCCATCGAGTCAGTATCCAACTCATAACAACCTTCATAGGGTTTTCATTGGCTGACTGTTTCAGGATTGCCTTGGGAGTGGATTGCCAGGCCCTTCTCCCATTTTTTCAGTGCTGGGAATTGAACTCAGGACCTCAGAGACTGCAGCCCAGTGCTCTACCAACTGAGCTAAATCCCATCCCTTCCATTCCTGCTTACAGATTACAAAATAGTACTGAATGAAATCCTATACTCTTCACCACCAGTTTCTCCTCCACAAAATCTATCCTTCACTCTTATCAAAATGATCTTTTAAAAATTAACAAATAAAAATTACATATATATGTATATATGGTATACAATATGATATTTTGAATATGGAATGCAGAATGGCTAAATCAAGCTAGTTAATATAACACTCTCACATATTTATCATTTTTGTAGTAAGAACACTTAAGAATGATCTTTTAAAACAGATTAGGCAGGAATTCTGGAATGGCAGAGTAAGCAACTGAACAAATCCTCTCTTCCTTAAATCAATGATAAACTGTACAAAATTGTCCAATTTTCCAAAACAATTATTTCAGAACTCTGGAAATAGAGCGATATTAAATTAAGATATGTTTAAGGGGGTTGAGGCTATAGCTCAGGGGCAGAGAACTTGCCTAGTATGTGCAAGGCCCTGGGTTTAAATCCCTAGCACTGTGGGGGAAAGGGATAGAAGTGTTTAAGACAACCTATGAACCTTAGGTTAAGAACAGTGGGACTGCATGGTATCTTAGCCTGAGGCATCTCCCATCTCTCTTCCCAGGTCCCTTAGAGCTGATTTTACAAGAACAGGTCAAGGCAAGCCATAAAAATAAAACAAAAACCCAGCAATTTGGCTGCTGGATTGGAAATACTTGACCAGGAATAAGCACCAAAAAAGTCCCATGCCCACGGGTATTGAAAACAATAGCAAATTCTGTGGCATATTATCAGGAAAACCCACCATCACAGATACCTGAAGTCACAATATTGGTTGGGAAAAGCAACAGAATAGTGCACCTGCCAAAAGTTCAGCAGACAGATTCAGAAAAGGACAACCACAGTGGAGCTTGATAAGCTCCCTCAAAGCCCTAGTGATCTGGAAGGTTGCATGCATGTGCAATGCTTCACATAAGCTCAGAGTATGGGAGAAAACCCTAGTTTCTACATTTCCCTGGCTGAATGTGAGGCTTTGCACAAGCACAAAAGAGACATGAGATGGCCAGGCAAAATTTAAAAGTCAGAGGAGACTTGTAAATTCCCTGAACATTGAATGTGTTTCTCAACCCACATATAATTTTATCAGAAAGGAGTGACAGACATATTGACCCAAAGTGTTTAAGGACAACTTCGAACTAATCACTGACTGACCACTAAGCTATCCTGACCTAAATATGACACCTTAGACACCTATGACAGGCTTAGAAGTAAAAATATTTTTGTAATACTAGGGGTTAAAACCAGGGCTTCACACATGCTAGGCAACTACATCCCCAGTCCCTTTTTTATTTTGAGACAGGGTCTCAACATTCTCTGAGGGTGTGGATCAGAGCCCTAACTTTAACCTTTTAAGGAACTGCAGACTGTTCTCCAAAATGAGTATACTCACTAGGATGTCTATCATCAAAAAGATAGACAATAAGTAAGTATTGGTAAGAATGTGGAGAAAACAAACTGTCATACCCCGGTGGTAGAAATTTAAAATAGCATATTTGCTTTGGAAAACAGTGTGGTGGCTCCTCAAAAGGCTAATCATAGGGCCAAAAAGTGGAAGCAACCCAAAATCCCCATTAACTGATAAAAAGATAAATAAAATATAGTATAGTCATACAATGGAATATTATCCAGCCATAAAAAGGAATGAAGTACAGTACTGATATATGGCATATGGTATAGGATCTTTTAGTCTTATAGAAATGTTCTAAAAACAGATTATAGTCACAATTGCACATCCCTATAAATTCACTAAAATTTGTTGAATTATATACTTACAATAGGGTCGCTATGAGTCAGACCTGACTCAACAGCACCTACCAACAACAAAATACTTAAAATGGGTAACTTTTATAAATAATAAAAATTATACCTCAATAAAGTTGTTTAATTAAAAAAAGAAAATATATAATCCCAGCACAGAGGAGGCTGAGCCAGGAAGATTGAGAGTTTGAGGCCAGCCTGGGCTATACAGTAAGACCTTGTTTCAAAAATAAATAAACAAATAAAATTCAAAACTAAATAAATAAATAAAATATAAATCAGCCAGAACTCTGGAGAAATGGCGGCTCTGGGACAGGAAATACATACAATTGGCAAAAGATGGGATAATTTGAGCATTAACAAGACCAATGAATGTAACTGATTGAACTCTAATGAATACATTTTAAAAGGGGATGCATAAAGCCAGAGGACAAATGCATACAATTCATTGTATATTATTGAAAATAAATGGGACACCAACTCTTTACTTTGAAAATTGGTAACTAAGGAAAGAATTAAGCATTTCTTCTGCTTTTCCTATAAAAGGAACCATACAGTACTAGTTGATGAGGGAAACTTTGCTTTCAGAGGAATTCCAGCAAATTAATGCAGAAAATAAAATTAAGAAATCACCATTCTGAAGCCTCCAGTGAAATAATTAATTCCACAAATGGCCATCAATGGATTAAACTATGAGTTGAAAGGTTATTGGGCAACACAATAAAGTAATCAGATCATTAGTTGTTCATTAAAAATAGAACAAGCTGGGCATGGTGGCTCACGCCTGTAATCCCAGCAACTCAGGAGGCAAGAGGACTGCAGATTCAAGGCCAGAGGCAGCCTGCGTAACTTATCAAGATCCAGTCTCAGTGATAAAATATAAAAATTGGGCTAGGGATGCAGCCTAATGGTGGAGCACTTGCAAAGTATGTGTAGTATGTGTGAGGCGCTGGGTTCAACCCCTAAGTACTGCCAAAAAAAAAAAAAAACAGAACAAGCCAGGCTTGCTGGCACATTCCTGTAATCCCAGCATTCAAGAGACTAAGGCAGGAGGACCAACAGTTAGACCAACAGCCAACCTGGACTGCATAGCAAGATCCTGTCTCAAAAACAGAAAACAAAACAAAACAAAAAAATGTAACAGAAGTGTGCCTCCAGGTGTTATTCAAAGTGAATGACAGAGTCGTATTAGTGAAGTACTCTTGAACCCCTAAAAAGTTGAACCTGGATATCAAAAAACCCTCTAAAGCTAATTGGTGGTGTTGTTAGGTATCTTCAAGTCAGGTCCAACTCACAGCGACCCTCATAGGGTTTTCAATGGCTGTTTTGGGATTGCTTTGGGAGTTGATTGCCAGATCCTTCTCCCATTTTTGAAGTGCTGGGGATTGAACCTGGGTCTTTAGACAGTGCAGAGCAGCGCTCTACCAACTGAGCTAAACCCCAGAACCTCTAAAGCTAACCGCCTGTGTTTTAAGAAAGGGGGAGGGGGAAGTAGAGGAATAAGTAAATGATAGCATAAGAAAATAATCAAATCTAAAATGAAGGACACTCTACAAGACAACTGACTTACTCTCTGCAACAAGTCAATGACCTGAAAAGAAAAAAGTGAGGCATAGAGTGGTCTTGATTAAAAGAGATTTAAGGGATAATAACCAAATGTAATATATGGATCTTGTTTGGATCCTGATCTGAATAAACCAACTGTTAAATGATCTTTTCAGATAATCTGAGAAATTTTATAATGAATTAGGTATTAGATGCTTATAAGGAATAATAGTAATTATTATTATTATTATTATTATTATTATTAGGTTTTTGACACAGCATCTTGCTATGGAGCTCACCCTGGCCCTGAACTCATGATCCTCCTGCCTCAGCTTCCTCAGTGTTGGGATTTTATGAGAAAATATCTGTACTTTTTAGGCATGCCTACTGACTATGTTGGGTTAGGGTTGAGCTCAGTTGGTTGAGTGCTGCTCTGTGCTCTCTGAGACCCTGAGTTCAATCCTCAGCACCACATAAACAGGAGAATGAATGACCTGCCAGCCAACTCCTGATACAATCCTGAAACAATCTGCCATTGAAAACCCTACAAATAGCAGAGGAACACTGACATAGTGCTGGGCATGGCACAGTGTTGGAGAATGTTCAGTTCTGTTGTACATAGGGTCACTATGAGTTGGACCTGACTTGATGGCACCTAACAATAACTAACTATATACAGACAAAATAACATGATGTCTGGAATTTGCTTTAAGATGCTATAGCAAAATTTTTTTTTAAAAAAAGGCACATGCCTGTAATCCCAGCACTCAGAGGTCCAACTCAAAAAAAAAAAAGATGGAAAGGAAAGGAAAGGAAAAAAGAAAAAAGAGAAAAAAGAAAAAGAAGGAAAGGAAGGGGAAGGGAAAGGAGAAGAAAGGAAAAGAAGGAAAGAAAAGGAAAGGAAAGGAAAAAAACGAAAAAGAACTGAAACAAGACTGGCAAAAGTTTGATAAGTATTGAATGTGACTAATAGTGAAACAATTAGCGATTGAAAACCCTATGAGGTGGGCTGGGGGCGCAGCTCAGTGGTCCAGCACTTGCAGAGTATGCAAGTGTGAGGCCCTGGGTTCAACCCCCAGTACCGCAAAAAAAAAAAAAAAAAAAGAAAACCCTATGAGGGTTGCTATGAGTTCAACCTGACTCAATGGCACCTAACAACAACAACAACAACAACAACAACAAGAATATGAAGTTTCATTATATTATTTTCTTTACTTATATTGTAAAATACTTAATTTTTTAAATTTACAAATCTAACTATGTAACCGCCTACAGCTGTAGCACTGTGGCATCCAATCCCACCAGATCTCAGAAGCTAAACAGGGTCAGCCCTGGTTAGTACTTGGATGGGAGACTGCCTGGGAACACCAGGTGCTGTAGGCTTGGGAGAAGAACCCAGCAACCCACTCCCAAAAAACAATCAGCCATTGAAAACCCTATGAATAGCAGAGAAGCACTAACAATAGTGTTTCGCCTGTTGTATGTAGGGTCGCTATGAGTCAGACACCAACTCTATAGCACCTAACAACAACAACTATGTAACAAGCATAAAAATCCTTCAAATGGTTCCCCAGCGTCCACACAGATAAAGTCCAAATCTACAGCCAAGCCTATAAAGCCCTCCATAACATGGTCCCCAGTCTCATGTCTTATCACTCCCTAAATTCCAGCCATTAAACCTCCTATTTCATACCTCCATGCCTCCACACTTGCTCATTCGTCTTCCCTATCACCCTTCTTCCCATACTTTTGCTTGAGAAGGGTTTTCTAATTCATCACTTGGACTCCAACACAGTCTCCTCCATGAAGTCTGTCTTGACCTCCAATATTCATTCTATCTTGATTTTGACCCTTATTCTACCATATAGGGGGTTTGTATCTAAAGTCCTAAACTCTTTGCCTAGGCTCTAACTCCTACACCCAGAACTTCTATTACTTGGACTCCTAGACCCTTAATATCTAGTTCTTCCATGGATCTCACATGATAGACCTCAGAATCACTGTTCTAAGGAGGTATTCATTCTCAGGATTGAGCAAGTGCAGGATCTGCACTAGAGGTACCTTGTTTGCTCCACCCTAGACCCAACCTTAGTCCCTCCTCATACCTCAAAGTCCAGGCGTGAACATTTTTCTTCCTCTTTTTTGTCTTACACTACTTTGGGCTCAGTTAATTTCATTTCACTCACATACATCCACTTCTTTAATTTATATTGGGAAATACACTGGCCAGGCACAGTGGCACACATCTGTAACACCAGCAACTTGAGAGATGGAAGCAGGAGGATCACAGATTAGAGGCCAGAGGCAGTCTGCATAATTTACTGATATCTTGTTTCAAGACAAAAAAACATAAATGGGCTAGGGGTGCAGCCCAGTGGTAGAGAACTTACAAATTATGTGCAAGGCCCTGGGTTCCACACCCAAGCACTGCCAAAAAAAAAAAAAAAAAAAAAGGAAATAAGCCTATCTCCATTTGTGAGCCAAAGATTGTCCTGATCATGGGCCCTAGTTGCTG
The DNA here is from genome assembly GCA_007922755.1 of Pedetes capensis. Classification (NCBI taxonomy): domain Eukaryota; kingdom Metazoa; phylum Chordata; class Mammalia; order Rodentia; family Pedetidae; genus Pedetes; species Pedetes capensis. The sequence continues at coordinate 14,606 of VMDO01018075.1, forward strand.
AATATAAGACAAGTGTTAGTAATAGCACCTATCAAAGAAATGGAAATAGCTTAAATTTATAGTGAAATTATACATAAGAACAGTGCCATCAAACCCTAAAAGCCCTTAAAAGTACTCAGCAGATTACTTCAAATCACCATAAGTATCCATCTTCTTCTTCCTCCTCTAATTAAGGCTACTTTTCTCTCAAGTACTAGCACTCAAGTTAAACCTTAAAAACTCATTCACTTTTCTTCTATTTAATAACTAGTATTACAAAAATATTTCCTATTTTTCATGATTCATGCATAATGTTTCATTTACCCTATGGGATTAAGTGGGCTTTTGCCTTCTCCTCTGGAAGTATAACCACTACTTATAAGTGGTTTCTCTGAAAAATTTGGCAAAAGTGCTAAAGAACTAGTGTGTGTGTGTGTGTGTGTGTGTGTGTGTGTGTGTGTGTGTGGTACTTGGTTGTTGAACACAGAGCCTAGCCATACTTTGAACGTGTTTTACCTCTGGGTTTCACCCCAAGCCAATTAGTTAGTTAGTTGTTGTTGCTGTTGTTGTTGTTGTTGTTGTTGTTGTTGTTGTTAGGTGCCATCGTGTCGGTATCTGACTCATAGCGACCCTCATAGGGTTTTCAATGGCTGAGTGCTTCGGGATTGCCTTGGGAGTGGGTTGCCAGGCCCTTCTCCAGTTAGTTAGTTAGTTAGTTTTGAGACAGGGGTCTCACTACATTATGCAGGATGCCTCTGGCCTAAAACTCACGATCCTCCTGCCTCAGCCTCCCAAGTTGCTAGGATTACAGGCATGCTCCACCATTTCCAGATGAATTACTAAATAAACTTCTAAAAATACAATCATGAAAGAATTAAACATTTACCTTGTCAATCATATACAAACTGTTATTTGGGGATACCAAATAAACAAACCTGGTAAGGGAAAATTCTTTACAAAAGAATTCCAGTTAACAGATGCAGAAAGAATGACAGAACTAACGAAAATCACCATTTGGAAGCCCCTTGTATAATAAATGATTCAAGTAATTATCATTAATGGATGCTAAAACCACTATGAAAAATGTGAGAAATTTTACAATGGAAGGGTCAAGCTGTTATCAATCTGTAACTCACTTCTGTGTCATAGCATCACTAAAAGTGGAACAATCAGACATTGGAGGAGCATGTGTAAAGGTTTGGATTAGAGAAAAGGAGAGCATGGCATACTCCAAGAATGGAAAATGGAGTTTAGAATGGCCAACATATAGCATTTGAGATAGAGAATGATGATAAATGACACTGATGCAGGATCCAGATGTACCGCTTTGTAAGCCACTTAAAAGAACTTCTTTTAAGGGGACAAGGAAGTCACTGAGGGGTTTGTGTTTTTGAATGCCTTTACTGACCGTCCTTCTCTGAGGTCTTGGGTTCAATTCCCAGCACTACAAAAATGAGAGAAGGATGTGGCAATCTACTCCCAAGGCAATCCCAAAACAATTAGCCATTGAAAACCCTATGAGGGTCGATCTGAGTTGAACACGACTCAATGGCACCTAACAACAACACTGGCCGTCTTGTGGGAAATGATTTTGGGGTGGGATAAGAGCAGATAGATAAATTAGGAGACAGTTGAAATGCTTTAGGTTTGAGATGATGGTGACCTGGACCAGGGTAATACATAGAAATACAGAGACGTACATGGATTTAATGAATATTTAGCAAAGAATCCTGAAAGTTTTGGGTGGTACAATAGCTACAGGGAAGGCAATGTGAAGGTTTCAGACTTAAGGAACTGAGCTGATGGTGGTGCCATTCACTAAAATAAGGAATACAAGAGGAGGAACAGGTTTAGGCAGAGCGTGGTGGCTGAAGAATGAGCTCAGTATGGGAAATAGTGAATTGGAGATACTTATGGAACACCGGGCTGGGATTTAGCTCAGTTGGTAGAGTACTGCACTGCAGTCTCTGAGGTCCCGAGTTCAATTCCCAGCACCGCAAAAATGGGAGAAGGGCCTGGCAATCCAGTCCCAAGGCAATCCCGAAATAGTCAGTCATTGAAAACCCTATGAGGGCCGCTATGAGTCGGATATCGACTCGGCGGCACCTAACAACAACAACATGGAGCACCCACATAGGCAGATGGATAATAAGGAGTAGAAGCTCAAGAAATAAGCCTGGATTGGACATTTATGTGAAATCAGTATATAAGAAGCAGTTGAAGCCATAACAGTACTAGTAGAAAATAGCAAAGCATAACATATGTCCCTGTAGCCCATATCTTCCATCCTTAACAATTTCTGGCCAATGGCAAGAAAGAAGCCTTGAATTGCACAGTGAGAAGTGAGGAAATAAAAGGTGAATGAAGGGGAAGGAAAGATGACAGGAACTGAAAGAGGATATGAATTTGTGTAGCACTCACATATGCTGTCCAATTAACCCTTTACTATATATTACCTTATATAGTATTGTCTTTTTAAAGAAATGTTTCACATGTATATTGAGTCTTCCTGATAAAACTATAAGCTCCTCATGGAGAATTTTTAAAAATATTATATCTTTGTATCTGGTAAACCCTACCACCCATACAGAAGTCAGACTGCCATCTGAGATCACAAGGTTTAGTTGCTGGCTACGGAAGAACCAACTTACAGGTAGGCAATATCTTTGTGCCATTGCAGTGGTTGACAGTATGGTGCTTGGCAAGCCAAACCAGCCAATTTCACAATTAGCTGTATTACGTGCCAATGTATTGGAATATAAAAGGAAGCAGACTTATCTCCAGAACCAGTGCCTGGCCATATGTACAAGGTAATCCCTCTAGGTAAGCAGGTATATTCAGCAGGACAGACTATATATTAAAAGAATGATTTGTAAGTATATTTTTAAAGCAAAGGGAGTTCATATCCAAAAGGATATATTAACATCAGATTGTATGTACCACACAAATTTTCTCTACTTAAGATATTTCTACAAAAAGCCTCCCGATGCTAGGCCTGGTGCACATACTTGTAATCTCAGCACCTTGGAGACTGAAGCAACAGGATAATGAGTTCAGGGCCAGCCTGAGCAACATAGCAAGACTCTGTGCAAAAAAAAAAAAGTTTTCCCAAGCAGAACTGGGGGCAAGACAATTGCTGAAACAGAACTTAACTCTTACCTGTAATGTTTTAATTTTTTTTTGCAGTACTGGGTTGGAAGTTGAGACCAGGTAGGCAAGTGTGCTACCACTGAGCTCAGTCCTTTTTTATTATTTTTTATTTCAAGACAGGGTCTTGCTAAATTTTGCAGGCTGCCTCTGGCCTCAAACTTGTGATCCTCTTGCCTCGGCTTCCCTAGTAGCTAAGATTACAGGTGTACACCACTGCCACCTAGTATTTTAATATTTTTATAAGAAGAATGTATTCATATACTACCTGTGTAATTAAAGATAAACAATGAAGCCAGGCGTGGTAGCTCACACCTGTAATCCCAACAACTCAGAAGGTGGAGGCAGGAAAATCCCAGATTTGAAGCCAGAAGCAGCCTGCATAACTTAGCAAGACACTGTCTCAAGATAAAAAATTTTAAATGGGCTGGGGGTGCAGGCCAGTAGTAGAACACTTGCAAAGTATGTGTGAGGCCCTGAGTTCAACCTCCAAGTGCCACAAAAAATAAATAAATAAACAAATAATGAAAAGAACCCCAAGGAAAGGCTAAAGAAACAAAATATCATTCTTCCCTTTCCCTGCTCCTTGTAGACAACCACTCTTGACCCTTTTACTCATAGATCACTACTTTAGATGGCCAAGGTTTGTTTTGTTTTGTTTTTGCTTTTTTGAGACTGGGTCTTGCTATGCAGCCCAGGCTGGCCTGGAACTCACTATGTAGACCAGGCTGGCCTTGAACTCACATCAATCCTCCTGACTCAGCCTCTGAGATTACAGGCATGTGCCACCATACCCAGCTTCAGATGGCCAATTTACAAAGCAGCTAGGATCTTTCTTTTCTTGCTTGCTTTTTCTTTCTTTATTTTGGATTTTTTGAGACTAGGTCTTGCTAGGTAGCTCAGGCTGGCCTTGAACTTGCAGCAATCCTCCTGCCTTAGGCTGTTACATTTTAGCTTCTTCTTCCTGAGATCATACTCTGGTCTTTTATGGAAACTTGAAAAAACATCCTTGTTTTATTTAAAAAAAATAGCTTTCTCTTAGGGTTTATCGATTCTATACATGATGCTTTCAAATACCTACTTTTATCCATTATGTCTCATTTTAATTCATTTTCAGACAATAACAGTTTCCTATCAGCTATGGTTTGGCTGGGTTTAAACTGTCCCCCAAGGGTTTGTATGTTAGAAAGTTGGTCCTCAGGGTTACAATATTTGAAATGGCTAGCCTTTAAAAAGTAGGGCCTACTTGGAGGTCCTTAGATCATTGGGAACATCCTTTTGGAAGGGATTAGCATCTTCTGTGGGGTCCCTGAGTTTTTTTTGTTGTTGTTTTGTTTTTTTGTTTTTGTTTTTGTTTTTGTTTTACTTTTTGAGACAGGGTCTCACGAAGTTACGCAGACTTCCTCTGGTCTCGAACTTGCGAACCTCCTAACTCCACCTCCCAAGCCGCTGGGATTACAGGTGTGTGCCACCACGCCCAGCCGGGTCCCTGAGTTCTTATAAGAGATTTGTTATAAAAGGAGCAAGCCTGGCCCCTCCCCTTCTCTTTGCTTCCCAGCTCAAGATATGATCACACTCCCACGTTTCTGCCACCTACCATGGGGCCCTTGCCATAGCCTGCACTATGCCATTTGGACTCTGAACCTCCAGAACTATGAGCTAAGTAAACACCTTTTCTTCATAAGATGTTTGTGCCAGATATTTCATTATGGTGACAAAAAGCTGACTAATATACTATCCTTATTTGCACATTCTGAGAATATCTTTTTAAAAGGAATCTTTCCTCCATTTTTATAAAGTGTATAAATACTTGTTGACTGATAGAGCATTAAAAAAGGGCACAGGGCCAGGCATGGTGACACATGCCTGTAATCCCAACTTGGGAGAAGGAGGCAGGAAGACTGCAAGTTTGAGGTCAGAGGCAGCCTACGTAATTTAGCAAGACCTTGTCTCAAGGTAAAAAATAAAGGAGACTGGAGGTGCAGCCCAATGGTAGAATGCTTACAAAGTATGCACAAGGCCTTGGATTCAACTCCCCAGCACCACAAAACAAAAAGAAGGGCACCTTGATAGGTGTTGTTAGATTTTAAAAGCTTGAACTAGATGAACTCTCAAGTTCCTTAGATTTTCATTAGCTTTAGGGTTTTTTGTTGTTGTTGTTAATTTTTAGTGTTTGGTTTTTTTGTGGTGGTGGGAATTAAACGCAGAGCCTTGTATGTGTTAGGAAAATACTCTACCACTGAGCTACATCCCCAGCCCTGAAGTTCCTTCAATTTGATGAAGATTCTGTGATTAATGCAGAATAGCCTTGGCCATCTGAAACATTCCTCTTTGCCTTTGGCACCAAGGAGGACACTGAGGAAGCTAGACTACGCTAATTTCCACTGAAGAATAATAAGTTTGGACTATGAAAAACTCCTTCTCTTTTGTAATAAATAAGCCTCCCTATGATCCTAAAGCACTGATTCCATAAAAAGACTAGAAATTGGTTCAAAGTAGTATTATGACAAGTCTGTTGGCTCAGATCCTATATATAACAGCAGATGAAGGTAGACGAACAGCAGCAACCCTTATTTGATGGGTTGATTTCAACACTGGAGAAAGTGTCTAGTCAGGCTGGAAAGATTTGAGCTCCACCCTGTCCTTTTTGATATTTTTAAATAGTTATTTGTATGAAGACACTAATGGCATACAAGTCAAATTATGGATGATAAGCTGGAAAAGAAGCTAGTACAACTGGATGTCATTTGAGATTCAAAATAAGTTGACAAGCAGGAATGATAGGATAATTTTAAAAAGCTAAAAACAAAGAGCTCAAACTAAAGACTTATACTAGATCTTAAAACATAAATGTTCAAGTACTGAATGAATAAATACAGCAGAGTCACAGTCTAAAGGATGTCCACTAATTATAGGCTCAATATAAGTCAACAGAATGATTGATGTGGCTGTCAAAGAAAAAAAAAGGCTAACTTAATTTTGGCCTGTGTGAGCAGTAGCATAGGGTCTAGAACAAAGAAAGTCACTGACCCACTCCTCTCTACTGATTAGAGCATGTGCTTGAAATAGTACATTTTGTTCTAGATGCCAATCTTTAAAGAGATTTTAATGAGCTGAAATATGAACAGAACAGAACAGAATAACCATAATGATGAGTAGATCTTAAAACTCTGCCATGAGAGTGAGAGCAGCAAATGAACTGCAGAACTTTAGCACAGAGAAGACAAGAATTAGAGGAAAACAATGACCTCTGACCTCTGTTTTCAAATATATAGGATTGTAAAGTATTGGAGCTGCCCAACAATGGACAAGACTGTCTCTCAAGCAATTTCCTCAAATAATGAAGTGTTAAAGCACAGACCTACAATCATTTGGTGGAGATACTGAAATATAGTCAAAAGTCTGGGACAGTTCCTCCAATTTTATATCTACTATTGGTTCAAAGCCTGCAGCCATAGCCCTGTAGCATCCGATCCCATCAGATATCGGAAGCTAAGCAGGGTCAGGCCTGGTTAGTACTTGGATGGGAGACCACCTGGGAACCCCAGGTGCTGCAGGCTTGGGAGATGGACTCGGCAACCCACTCCCAAAAATCAATCCACCATTGAAAACCCTAAGAATATCAGAGAAGCACTGACAATAGTGTTTCCCCTGTTGTATGTAGGGTCGCTATGAGTCAGATACCAACTCGACAGCACTAACAACAACAGTGCTTCTAAAATTCCTAGGTCTGCTAAAAGAGCCCAAAACCAATAACATTTCAGTGGTGATGAGTATTACTACCCAGAACTCAGATCTTGGTTTCTAACTATCATTCCCCAGTTAAGGGAGCCAGGGCTCTTTAAAGAAACAGCTGATTCCTGGAAAAAATACAAGAGATATCTAAAATAGTCTTATTGTCCCAGAAAGTAAATAAATGCTGAAGAATAATAGAGACATGTCAATGGACATAGAAATCAGCTTGAAGAGGCTCCCACTGGCCAATTCTGGGACAATTTTAGTATCAAAATGAATAATCACAGTACAAAAGTATAATTCATATAATAAATAAGAACTCATGAGTCCATACTGATAATAAATCAATCAATCAATACATGGAGTAAAGGGAAAGCTATGCCAACTAATCAATGTAGAAATAATGATGAATTTTAAAAAATATTATTTTTCAAACATCATAGTAATAACTGATTCAGGCAAGAATCATCAATAAATATTAAAAACTATTGCGTGAGAGTTTTATGAGGAACAGGACATTTTATAGAGTTGAAAAGTATCTCCCTACAAATTGCATATTTATAACAAAGGTAAAAATAGTAACTTTACAGTGGAGAAACCTGGCGGATCATACTTTAACCAAATGGTCAACGTTAATGTCCCCAAGAGTGGGGCAAACTGACATCCTATCCTATCATTCTTATTGCAATGCACTGAGAATACATCACTTTTGTAGTATTCCTTCTAAAAAAAAAAAAAAGCATAGCCTGAATCTAATCAGGAGCAAACATCAGAAAAACTCAAACTAAGGGGCATTCTATAAAATAACTGGCGTGTACTTTTCAAAAGTGTCAACATCATAAAAGACAAAGAAAGGATAAGGAACTATTCCAAATTAAAGGAGACCAAAGTGATATGACAACTGAATTCAATGTGTAATTCTGCATTGTATTCTGGACTGGGGAAAAATGCTAGAAAGGACATTATTGGGACAAGTGGTAAAATCTGAATGTGGACAGTAATGTAGTATTGTGTCAATGTCAATTTTCCTGATTTCAATCATTGTGCTGTGGTTTTGTAAGAAAATGTCCCTGAAATATTTAGCAGTGTAGTGTAGGAAAAACTATGAAGATAAAATGATAATACAAATGTGGCAACATGTTAAAAATTTATGAATCTAGGTTAAGGGTATATGAAAATTCTTTGTACTATTCCTGCAACTTTTCTTTAAATTTGAAATTATTTCAAAGTAATAAGTAAAACAAAAAAGATTTGAATAATAAAAAGGGGGAACTATACAAATGATCTCTACAGTTCAGCAGTAGCCAAATTCTGCAACCAAAGCTTTCTGCAGAGGAAATAATAATATTATATAATTAAGTACTTGGAAATGTTATTAAGAGACTAAAATAGACTCTCTGTAACAGAAAGAACATGATATTTTATGTCACTCCTTACTCTGTCATTTATTATTCGTATGATCTTAGACTAAGACATTTGGTTTTTCTCAGCTTCAATCTCTTCATATTGTAAACACAATACTACCTATTTCCCTAGTTACACACATACCTATCTTCCTAACATACAAAAAGCTTGACAGAGAAACATCTCAATAGGAAAATGGGCAAAGGATAAGAAGAGATAATTCTTGAAAATTTATTGCAAATAGTCAATAAATATTGTATATGAAAATATGCTTAACTATACCAGTAATCAAAAATATGCCAATAAAACTGATATATTTTTTTACCTATGAGATTGGCAAAGAAGCCAGTGTGGTGGTACATGTCTATAATCTCAGCACTTGGGAGGCTGAGGCAGGAGGATAGTGAATTTGAGGCCCACCTGGGCTATAAACCAAGCCCAGGGGGGTGGGGGGGCAAGAATAAAAAAACTAATAAAACTCAGTGCTGATGCAAGTATGAGAAAATGCGCTACTGCTGGCAAGGTAAACTGGCACAACCTTTCTAGAAGGCATTTAAAAATATCCATAAAGAGTGATACAAGAACTTCTATACTGAAAGCTACAAAACATTGGTAAGAGAAATTTTTATTTTTATTTTTATTTTTTGTGGTACTTGCGGGCTGAATCCCAGGCCTCACACATACTTTGCAAGCACTCTACCACTGAGCCTCACCCCCAGCCCATTTGTGATTTTTTATCTGGAGTCAGGGACTCGCTAAGTTATGCAGGCTGCCTCTGGCCTTGAATTTGTGATCCTCTTGCCACTGCCTTCTGAGTCACTGGATTACAGATGTGTGCCACTGCACCCAGCTGTTAAGAGAAAATGTAAAAGAAAAATAAATAGATATACCATATTATTCTCATGAGCTGGAAAATTCCATGTTATGATGTCAATTCTTCCCCCAAATTCATCTATACTTTCAATACAACTGCAATCATAATCCCACCAAGGTGTTTTTTTTTTTTTTAATTGAGACAGGGTCTTGTGATGCTGCCCAGGCTGTTACACTCTCCAGGTAATAAGTTTACATCATTAGGCAAATTTTTATAATACATATTATTTTCATAATAATAAAAACACTTTTTAGGGATGGGGTCTCACTATGTTGCCCAGGCTGGCCTTAAACCCCTGGATCCAAGTGATCCTCCTGCCTCAGCCTCCTAAGTAGCTGGTATTACACGAGCATACCAACCAGCTAAGAGTATGTTTTTTTAAAAAACGAAAATGGAGAGGTTATGGATCTGAAGAACAATTATAAAGTGATTAAGGCATCAAGAAGGCTGGAACAATTCAAAGTCATGAACAGAGAATGAGATGTTGGAAGTTTATATTTTCAGATGTAAAGTAATTCTAGTAAATGACTAAATCCATGATCAGGAGGGATTTTGTTGCAGAAGTAGAGTGGAGAAGAAAAGCACTAGTGATGATCAAGGAGTAGTGAAGCTAGAATGTTGCTTGACCAGTCCATCCACAGGAGCCTGTGATGGGATAGGAGGTAAAGAGTTAAGAATTTAGATAGAGGCAAAAATGAAAGCCAATTGCCCAATCTTCACATAATACAAGGGAATATCCAAGAAGTCAATAAATGACTACATCAAGAAGGAATAAAAGATAATATTGCAAAAGGCATGGGCCTAAAAGGAGAGACTTTTAATCGGAGAGCTGGAAGCAACAAATAAGAGTAAAAATGACAATGACTTCTCCTGTAACGCAAAAATTACCAAGATTAATGACTCTCCAGTATTGGTGAGGTATATGGTTGGTAAGAATGTACATTAGAATAAACTTTCAGGATAAAAATTTGGTGGTATTTTTCAAACTTTTAAATATTTATGACATTTGATTCAACAGTTCTGTTTCCACAAACATACATGCATTCAGTTGTTCAGTGTGGCATTATTTTGTAATAGCTAAAAAAAACCTGGAAATGAGTTATATACACTGTGGAAGATGTTCACTTAAGAGTCATAACAAGCCACGCATGGTGACAAACACATATAGTCCTAGCAACTCGGGAAGGCTGAGGAAGAATTGCTAGATAGCTTGAGCTCACAAGTTCAAGATCAGCCCAAGCAACACAGTGAGAGCCTGTCTCAAAAAAAGAAAAGCCATAGCAATAAAGCAAGCACGCTCTTAGGGAGAAGTCGGGCCCCAGTTAAAATAAATGGAAAGAATTTAGGGAGGAAATTTAGGGTACAGTAGTTTATCTACAATGGAATCAGTTTGCCAGAAAACAGTGCAAATACCTGGCAAGGGAAGCAACAGTGGGTGGATGACTGGGGGTAAGGGAAGGTGGGAAAGATAGGAGAAAGCCCAAAGGGATTCAAGAAAGAGTGAACAAAAACAAAACTGATCAAAAAAATCTTGCAGAATGAACTGGCTTTCAGGTTAACTGGACCCTTAATCTAAAATAGCCTTTTCTGCCCTTCAAAATCCAGGAAACTCCTAATCATTCATTAAGTCTCAAGCCAAAAAAGAAAAAAAAAAACTTTCTTTGCTATGAAATCTTCCCTGACAGCCTGTGGTTAAAATATGAAATTCTTCCCTCAAGTACCACAGCAACTTATGCTGCTGTTGTTGTTAGGCACCACAGAGTCAGTATCCGACTCACAGTGACCCTCATAGGGTTTTCAATGGCTGTTTTGGGATTGCCTTGGGAGTGGATTGCCAGGCCTTTCTCCTATTTTTGCGGTGCTGAGAATTGAACTTGGGACCTCAGAGACTGCGGTGCAGTGCTCTACCAACTGAGCTAAAACCCAGCCCATCACAGCAACTTATACAACTGCTATAATAGGATTTATCACTTCTGATTAGGGGTTTTCATAGAGTGTTGCTCCATACTCTCTGAGGACCCAGGTTTGATACCCAGCACTTCAAAAATAGGAGAAGGACCTGGTAGCCCATTCCTAAGACAATCCTGAAACAATCAGCCATCAAAAACCCATGAGGGTCGCTCTGTATTGGACCCAACTCAACAGCACCTAACAACAACAACAATATAATCTGAGGTTTGTGGATGAGCATCAGGAAGTGCCCATTTCTCTCTGGAAATTTTAAATAAAGTTCTGTGCATATGTGTGCATTTTTCTATAGGGGAAAGTCTACATTTTTTCTCAAATTCTGGAACAATTACCATAGTGTAATTTGTTCATCAATCACTACTGAGTAACCTACTCTACCCCAGATATTGTAAATATAGAGCTGAAAGAAAAAAATCCCTGCACTCAAAAAGTTTGCAGATGAGAGAGAGAATACAGGATTACAAAATAGTATAAAACATAAAAGACTAAATAAAAGGAGAGACATTCCACTAAGGAAGTCCTAAGTAGAAAGTTATAACACATTGCTGTGGTTGAGAAAGCACCATAATGTAAAGATACCCACTCTTCCCGAATTAAGGTGAAAATTCAACGTAATCTCAACTAAAATCTCAACAAGACTTTCTGTGGAATTTATTGGCTGATTCCAAAAATTCTTCATGAGTGAAAAATAAGATTACCAAGAAATGTTTGAAAACAAGAGAACACTTTATCTATCACATGTTAAAATTTATGGCAAGGCAAGTGTGGTGGTGTATGCCTGTTGCCCAAGCTACTCAGGAGGCTGAGGTGGGATCACTTGAGCCCAGGAGTTCTAGATCAGCCTGGGTAATATACAAAGACCCCAACTCAAAAAATTATAACAAAGAGATGGTAGTAATCTCAAGTGTTCTATTGGCATAAGAACAAATATCAGTGAAACAACATAGGTGACCCAGAACCAGATTGATGTGCATAAGGGAATTTGGTATATGATAAAGGTGGCATTTCAAATGATTGGAGAAAGTGGTGAGACAAAGTTATAGCAATATTTCATATCATTCACAAAAATAAATTCTAGACAGTTTGAAAAATAAAACCTAAAAAAAAAAACTTAAAAACAACTTTGTTTTAGAAAAGTATATCTTAGATATGAAACTAAAAGCATTAGCCGTAAATGAAAAAAATTGATAAATTGAACATCAAAATTTTGAGCTTTAAAATATAGCTAAGAGAATGAAAAGATAAGCTAAAGACAGAGAAAACATTTGCACATCATGGATCTGACAAAGGATTTGTACCTAGAACATGCAAGAACTCTCAGAACTTAATAAGAAAACTAGTTTGGCGTCAATAGTTGCAGAAATGTATACTTAGGGTAAATTTTACTGTACATAAATTATACCTTAATAAAAATGAAAAAAGACATATAATCCCAGCACCTGCTCATCCATGCATGAGCACACATGGACACTTAGGAATGTGTGAGAACAGCTGGATGTGGTGGCACATGATTGTAATCCCAGCACTTGGGAGACTGAGGCAGGAGGATTGACATAAGTTTGAAGCCAGCCTGGTCTAGAGCGAGTTCCAGGCCAGTCTGGGCTACACATCAAGACCCTATCTCATAAAACAAACAAAAAAAAATGAGAAAAGGTTATTCATACTATTAGAATGTAAAATGTGCATACCCTTCAATCCAGTAATTCTACTTTTCAGTATCTACTTTGATTTTTTTGTGGTACTTAGGAGTTGAACCCAGGGCCTTACATATACTTTGCAAGTGCTCTACCCAGCCCACTTTTTATTTTTTGTCTTGAAACAGGGTCTCACTAAGTAGGCTACCTCTGGCCTCAAACTTACCATTCTCCTGCCTCCACCTCCTGAGTCGCTGGGATTACAGGTATGTGCCACTGCATCTGGTTCTTCAGGAGTACTTTAAAGAAACACTTGCATATATCTGTAAGAGTTAATGGCAAAACAAAAAATAGAAAACAAAGCCCTGGAAGTATCTTAGTAAGTGCTTCTCAAACTATTAAAAAATTATCTGTGGTAAAGGACTAGTTGTTTGGTAAATTTCCAATCTGTCATTAACTGATACCTCTATAGAGAAAAATATTATTGGAAAAGTGATCAGTCATGAACTTGGATATCATGGCCATGTCAAATTGCTATTAAAAGTTTTTAAGTGCTTGTGTTAGGGGTGTTCCTAAGTGGTACAGCACTTGCCTAGCATGTATACACAAAAAATGTTTTAAAATGCTTATCCTCAATTTATTTACCTATCTCCTTATGGTTGGGTGATAGTTCACAACTGGCACCTAGTCCACAAAACATAGTTTGAGTATCATTGATCTAAATGTCCATCCAAAGGGAAATGAGAAATCTGGGTGTGGTAGTGCATGCCTGTAACCCCAGCACTTGGGAGGCTGAGGCAGGAGTATCATGAATTTAAGGCCAGCCTGGGCTACATAGCAAGTTTCAGGCCAGCCTGGACTATATAGGAGACTTTGCCTAAAAAAAAAAAAAAAGAGAGAATTAACATATGATCCACCAATTCCATATGTTGGTATATGCCCCAAAGAATTGAAAACAGGGACTTGAACAGACACTTACACTCCCATATTCACAATACCCAAAAGGTGGAAACAACTCAAGTGTCCTCAGTAGATGAAGTAGATGGATGGGCAAACAAAAATAGCGAGGCAGTGCAATGGAGTATTACTCAGCCTTTACAAGGAAGAACATTCTGACAGGTCCTACAACACATATGATTCCTGAAGACATTAGGCTAAAGTGAAGTAAACTAAACACAAAAGGACAAATAGTATATGATTCTACTTATATGAAGGACCTGTAATTTTCAATTCATAGAGACAGAATAGTAGTTGCTAGGGGCAATGAGTTACTGCTTTGAGTTTCAGTTTGGAAAGATGAAAAAAGTTCTTGAGAGGTATGGTGGTAATGGGTGCATAACACAGTGTAGATGTGCTTAATGCCACTGGCTGTACACTCTAAAATTAGAGTGGTAAATTTCATGTTTTATATATACTTTTAATATAATGTAACTTGCAAAAAAGTCATACAATTTTACTCTTCTCACTGATATTTTTGGCTTTGGAAAAGTTATTTTTCATTTTAAAATATTCATATTAAAATAATAGGCTTAAAGCTGGGTGAAGTGGCACACACACGTAATCCCAATGACTTGAGAGGTGGAGATGGAGGCAGGAGGATCACAGGCTCAAGGCCAGAGGCTTGTTGTTATTGCCAGAGGCAGCCTGCATAAATTAGCAAGACTCTTGACTCAAAATAGAAAATAAAAAATGGGCTGGGGGGTATAGCCCAGTGGTAAAGCACTTGCAAAAATATGTGCTAGGCCCTAGATTCAACCCTGAAATACCACCAAAAAAATATATATATAATGGTCTTATTTGTTGTTGTTATTGTTAGGTGCCGTTGAGTCATGTCCGACTCATAGCGACCTTCATAGGGTTTTCAATGACAGATTGTTTCAGGATTGCCTTGGGAGTGGATTGCCAGGTCCTTCTCCCATTTTTGCGGTGCTGGGAATTGAACTCAGGACCTCAGAGACTGCAGCGCAGCACTCTACCAACTGAGCTAAATCCCAGCCCAATGGTCTTATTATTGTTGTTTTAATGAATAACTTTTTAAATTTTCACAGTTCTAATTTTCAATATGTTGAATAATGGTAAATATAAGCCTGAATAAACAAAGTCTCTTAGGAGTGCAAAGGGGTCCTAAGATCACAAAGCTTTGAGAAACTCTGACAGAGTCATGTTCAGAAATGTTCATTAACAGTAGTACTTGTAAAAGAAAAAAATACAGAAAAAATTTAGTAGTCTATCAAGAAGAAAGCAGTTAAATAAACCATTTTATAGCCATACTATGACATATCACTTTGTTTTTCAAATGAGGTAAACCTAGATGTACCAAAACAAAAATGTTTCCAAAACACAGAATGAAAAGAACTTATACAGTATGTATAACATGGTAGAGTTCTTGTAGAAATAAAAACGCAACACAGTGAGTTTTCCACAGCAAGTAGAAAAAAGGATTTCGAGGGCTACCAGGATACACACCAAATTTAACAGCAGTCTCTTTTGGGAAGGGGGAAAGAGGACTTGGATTGTGGGTAAAGGCAAAGCATACTTTTAGTCTCATCTTTGTGTAATGTTTTTATTTTTTTACAAGGTGAACGTACTGGTGTAATTTTAAACAATTAGGAAAAGGAAATAAAAACAATGAGGTTGAACCTACTGACACCGAAGAAAAGGCCTGTAATGGCCAGGGCATTTGCTGCAGTGATTCTAGAGCTGATGAGCCTAGGCAGGTGCGTGGAGTGAAACTGAGCGGCAGGCGATGGCTGGCTGAAATGGCGGTGGCCACCTGAATGGCGAAATTTTCTGGGTTAGACATCTCCTGTTCCCTCCCAGGGACTTAATACAAAGAAGGTCTTCACAGCCACAGAGTGCAGCCTCTCAGCGCAGCCTCTCCTGCTTTCACAGCTGCTTCTGCTTCAGCAGCCTCTCCTGCTTCCACCGCGAATCTGAATCCCATGGTGATGCTGGTGGTGATGAATGTCACCCTGATGACTACCAACTCTTGCCCCATTTCCTGGTACCTGATCACCACTTCCTGAACCCAGGCCCACAACCTGGGTCCCAAATCAGAGGGATACCTGGTGCTGATGAAAGGAGGCATGCAGCCTAAGGCAAGGCCTCCCTAACAGCCAGACTATAACCTGGGCCGGCTGAAGCCCAACAGGAGACACTCTGAGACAGTGGAAACCATCAGATTGTAGAAGGTATCTAGGTTGTGGGTGGGCCCAGTCACCAAATCAAGCATAGGAGCTCCAAAGAAACTGGATGACAGCTTCAGGTGCTGCAAGCAGGCTTCCCTTTCAAAAGCAGTGCCACAGTGCTCCCATTGGTCTTCCACTTCAGCCAAACAGCAGGTCTCCCTATGGCCCACCACTCCAGTAAGAGGACAGTAAGTAGAGGGCATGTACTTCCCTCTGCTGCCTCCTACACTGAATGTTTGCTCATTTCTGACTGACACAGGGACAGCCAACCAAAAGAGCTGCGACCTTGTAATTCAGTCTCCTACTTAAGTCACCATCTCCCTCTTGATACCCATCATTGTTCTATCCCTGCCTAGAATTTATGGTTTAGATCTGGGAGACACAACCAAAGAGAAGGTTCAAGCTGGAGGGATTGTGACCAAAAAAGCAAAGTTATGTTTCCCCAAGTACCCAAGTAGATTAAGCTGTCAGTCCTGCTCTGGGATGGGCCTCAAGTAATACCAATCTGAGAAAAGGACTGGTCTTTAGAATGCCTCAGATAATGCAGCTTTATCATCAGGCTAATGGGTTTTATTTCCCTAAAATGTCAGATGGGAAGAAAAACCCAGGAATATTCAGGGCCATTAATTAAGAGTCATGACTTATTTATGGTTAAGAATGGTGAAATTAAATGTGTAGAGAAAATTTTTGTAAATGATGCTATCATTACAACTAAATGTATCAGAAAATGCAAACTATAACTATGAAATACCATTTTCACCAAATAGTTTAGATAATTATCATTATTTAAATTTGAACTACCTTTTTGGCAAGGAAATTGCTTGTGAAAAACAGGAATTCTACCACTTTGGGGGTAGATGGGGACAGAAACTCTCATTTGCTGTTAGTGGGAGCCTAAACTGCACTCTTTAAAAAGGCAATTTAGCTGTATCTATCAAAATGTAAACTGCACACAACTTTTGACTCAGCAATACCCTCTCTCACAATCTATCCTATAGAAATACTTATACACAGGAGCAAGATTATATGTAGCATTATTTATAGTAGTAAATGATTGGAGGCAAATGTTCATCAGTAAATGAATCATTAAACTCAGATACAACCATACTATATAATGTTACACAGTCATTTTTCAAGTGAGGTAACTTTCCTTGTATTAATGCAAGAGGCAATACAGGATATATTGCATAGTGAACAAATTAAGTTCCAAAGTAGTACATATAACATCTCATTTTGTTTAAAAAAATCTATAAGTGAGTATTCCTACATGTATATGTGTGTATACTAATACACACACACAAACATACACACACACACACACACACACACACACACACACACGAGAAAAAGGTTTGGGAAGACACACCAAATTAAAAGTTATTTTTTGAGAATGGGAGTAAGGACTAAGGAGATATCTTCCACTTTTTACTTTACAAATTTTATGTTTTGTTTGAATTCTGTCAACTAAGTACTTTTGAATTTTTACCACAATAAAATATTTAACAAAATAGACTTTTGTAATTAGAACAATCAACAAAGTTATAATCCATATATTTTAAATAATTCCATGTAGGTATGGGATAAATACTGCAAATTTTTAGCTAGAAGACCTAGGATAAAATCAGGGCAACTACAAACCTAAGTGACACAAGTTTCAATGAGATACTCATGAATTGATAAAATGGAATGTGTAGGTCAACAAAATGTGATCTAGATATGTGAAAATTCACTCATTGCTGGAAGAGAAAACTAACTACATTACATTAAACTCCATCATACTCAGGAAAAATTGTGCTTTCTCTTTTTTGGCAGTACTACCACCAGGGTTTACTCAACTCCTTGGCAAGACTAGGAAAACCACAAAAATTAAGAGCTCTGAGATATCTTAGAGGGCTGGGGATGTATCTCAGTGGTGGAGTGCATACTCACCATGCAAAAGACCCTGGGTTCCATCCCCAGCAACCCCCTCAAAAAATATCTCAGAGATAAATTAATCAAATCTCATTTTATAGTTGAGAAAACAGGCCCCAAATGGTAAAGCAATTCGCCGAAGGTCTTATAGCCTGATATAGTCAGCTCCAGAAGTCAGGTTTCTATTCCAGCCCTAGTATTCTTTCTACTTCCTTTCAGGTCTTCCTAAGTCTTCAGTCTAATGACATATAATGAAATAATTTTTAAGTCTTATGAATATTAGACATCCCTATCTAAATGTGAGAACAAAAATGCATAACAAAATTAAAATCTATATGCCTCCATTAGCACAGATGTTGAAACATTGACTGTATATAGACAAAAAACATTATTGGTATAATAACATTTTCTTTAAAAGTTAATACATAAATAAAATTTCTGTGAATCTAACTATATTTTACTGTTAATAACTACTGTTTTATCCTAATTTCTAATCAATCTTTAATTGGTAGTGCCTCGTAACCCTTTACCTTCAGTTTTTCTAGATCAAGTACTTGGTACCTATATGTTGTTGTTGTTGTTGTTGTTGTTAGGTGCTGTCGAGTCAGTGTCCGACTCAGCGACCCTACATACAACAGGCGAAACACTATTGCCAGTGCTTCTCTGCTGTTCATAGGGTTTTCAATGGCGGATTGATTTGGGGGAGTGGGTTACCGGGTCCTTCTCCCAAGCCTACAGCACCTGGTGTTCCCAGGCGGTCTCCCATCCAAGTACTAACCAGGCCTGACCCTACTTAGCTTCCGAGATCTGACGGGATCAGATGCCACAGGGCTACGGCTGCAGGCAAAACCACCATAAAAATGACCTATTTAAAGGAAGCCTGTAGTGATTTAAGGAACCCTTTTGTGATATTGATAATCACCTAGTTTGTCTGTTTTATAGGGAATAAGTTCTCTGTTCAAAAAAACACAGATAGATAGGCACACAGAGACAGACGGGAAGGAAAGAATAAATTTTAAAATAAAGCAACAACTTTTTGTATAAATAAGGCAAAAAAAGATAAGAGGAATGAGGGGTGGTAGGTGATCAGGAAGGAATTAATGGAGAACCACAAGCTAAATTAGTCAGAGTTTATATATGTAATTTTTTGTGATAGTGGGCGGCTGAACCCAGGGCCTTGCGCATACTTTGCAAGCTCTCTACCACAAGCTGCACCACCATCCCCCTTTTTAATTTTTTATCTTGAGACAGGGTCTTGCTAAATTACACAGCCTGCCTCTGGCCTCAAACATGGGATCCTCCTGCCTCTGCTTCCCAAATTGCTGGGATTACATGCGTCACTGCACTCAGCCAGGATTTATATTTTAAAAGTACACACAAATACGAGGTGTAAATGGAGTAACAACCACCTAACCTGCAGGTTGTAATTAAATGAGTGTCTAGTTTTAGATTCTATGAATTAGGGACATCTGAAGACCTCTGAGAGATTTCAGAATTATAAAGATAAAAGAGTGAAAAATGAGCCAAGTGAGGAAAAATTAGAACTGTTACTGTGTCTAAGAAGAGAATACCAGGGGTGACTCAACAGCCCTCAAGGATAAGAAGAAATATCCATTTTAGTGAGCAGCTGGTCTGAAATTCCACAGCAGAAGGTCATTTTACTTAAACTATTACAGCAGGTATTTCAACATAAAGTATGTCACCTGGAATATCTACCATACAAAAACTCCTGAGAAGCCTGGTGTTGTTCACCTCTCCCACCTTTACTAGCTCAACTCCTCATCTCAAAAGATGAGTCAAAGAGTAGATAAGGCATCTTTGGAATGTGAAAATGTAGACTTCTTTTAGGTCTAGCTGTGTGTAAAATTTTGTTATCAGCCTCAGTCTCTCAGATCCCAGTGTGAAGTTGAGCTATGGATAAAGAAGATTCTTTAGTAATAAACAGATACATGTGTAAACTTGAAATAAGTATATGTGTGTGTGTGTATACATATATATATATATATATGTATGTATATATATGTATATATGTATGTATGTGTATATATATATATATATATATATATATATGTATACACACACACACACATATACATACATATATATACTGTTTTGCCTCAGTGTGGATGGGTTAGTTTTAGGGTTCTTTTAAGACTGAGTTTCTGTACTAAAATGGCTACTTTGACTCGAAAGAGAAGGAATTTAACTTGCCTGCTATTAAAAAACAAAAAGAAAAAAAAAAGACAATTAAGCAAATGTGCTTGAACCTCTTACTTTTTCTCTAGCATTTTTGTGTTGTATAGAAACCTCTTGAACTGGTCTGAGTTTATGCAGAAATAGAATGCAATCCTATTTTCCTTGTACCACACCCACCCTACCCCAAATCCAGCTTTTAATATAGGGCTAGGCACACAGAACACTATTAATTAGCACTTGTTAAATGAGTGTCACCTGTCCAAAATTTTTTATTTTTTACTTACTTTTTCTAGTTATTCTCCAGTTCATACTCTAAGACTGCTGCTTATGAAGGTTGCATCTTTACTCTTCCTTTCCTTTACCTCATAGAAATACCTATTCTTCCCCATTCACTCAGATGTCTTTAGTCATCTCATTCAAGTACCATACTACCACTTAACTTCCTTAATTCAGCCACTACTCTTCTACTAGAGCCAGTACCACTATTAAGTCACCTTAATTTCCTCATCTTCTGAACACATCATTTTCTATATCTTCTTTCCATGCTGAACTACATTAAAACTAGCTTCGATTTTCCAAATGACAATATTCCTACCTCTTCTCATTTCAATCCCTCCTGAAACCCACTCTATGTAGGAAACCATTTCAGAACATATTGGTCAGATGGAAATATTCACCCATCAAAAGTTCTCAGAGTTCACCCACCTTTCTATATCAAATCTATTTGAACAACAGCAACAAAATAAAGTATCAATTGAGGCAAAAGGTCTACGAAAAAATAGTGTTTGTTGGTGGTGTGTGGGTATGTCAAAAGAGTGCATGCATTTATGTTTCACACAATTATGTATGCATACATTATGCCTAAATTAGCCCAACCCCACAAACTGAAAAAACAAATCTGCTAAATCTGACCCAAACCACAGGTACTATGCCTATAGCTACTTCCTTCAAGAAGATGCATTACCTCTGTGAAAAAGGCAGTTGCAAGTTGCAAGAAAGGATAAATATCGCTACAGGTAGGATTCTGTTTTGTAATGTAAATGCAAATTTTACTTTATCACCTGAGGATACTGGCCATATTATATGACTTCTGCACAATACCCAGCATATCCTCAACACTAAGAAATGCTAAATTTATAACTTAAGGAGGAAAACAGAGGCTTGCTTCACAGTGGTTTAATATGAACATAGTTGAATGACATTATCTGACAGAAGAATGAACAGTTTGCTAAATAAAAGCCCCGAGTCAGAATATATACATAGCAGAAATGGGGCCTCAGACTCTCAGCACTTGTGCACATGAAAGAAGAAATCTTTTTTTTTAAAGTCTGTAACAGAGGATACAAATCAAAAGGCAGCAATAACACCAATATTGGCGAGGTGGGAAAGGGAGAAGAGCCTCTCTCTAGGGGCTGCTCAGCCCCTGGCACAGGCTCAGCAGCTGGAAAGCTGATCTGCCTCAGGGAACATCAACATTTAGATGGACTCCCAATCCCACATCAAAATCCAATCCTAATCTCTCTGATTGGGGTCATGTCAGAAACAGCAATCCTTTCTCCCAAGGACCTACACAGAAAACTTCAATCTTTCCAGGATAAGGAGTCTAAGCAAAGAGCCCCAACTTCCACCTGGCACCAGAGTTAACTTGCTCCCATCCCACCACTTGGATGGATTGCAGGCCCCAGCACACAAACCACCACCTCCCAGACAAAAGCTCAGGAGAGTTGCTAGGCTCAAGAAGTTGCTTTAACCTCTAAGATTTAGGAAACCCATGCTCATCTGTGAGCCCTAGTTCAACTTCTGGGGACAATGCTGGAGTTCCATGGGAAATAAGTCCAGGCAGTTCAATAACCCCATGACGAAGCTGGGGAGGGCAGCAACAACTTGCCCCTGGGCTCCATTCAACAGCTCAAAGTGCTTAGGAGAAATCAGAGACTGTGTGGTTTGTTTGTGTACTTCTGCCCCTGGGGCAGCACTACATGGGAGGGGAAAGGGAGAATGGGAGGAAAGTCGTGATACTCTTCCCTCTCACCTGAAGGAGCCTAGAACATGATGTACTCTCACCATTCAGGGCGTCACCTGGCAGTGGTGAGTTACCCCCACTCCTCAAGCTGCCAAACACACAAAGCTAACCCATAAAGTAGCAAAGGCTTGAGGAAGGAGACCTGTTGGCCCATATTGACTCACCTGCTGGTGAGCTAAACTAGGCAGCCAGAGTACAGAGCCACAAAGGGAGAGAGGCTAGGCAATAGGAGCTTCCCTACTGCCCTATGGCTTTCTTCTGACTTTGCAGCAGCCATGGTGATAGGTCCAGAAAACACACACACTTGCTCCACACAAAAGACTGCTTAGACTCTAGGAGGATTACTGCCATGTAAAGCAACAAGGGACAGAGAAAGTGACAAAACTGTTGAGAAAACTGGGAACAGGCTTAAGAGAAAACAAGGAGAGCTTCTGGGTCTCTATCACCTTCCCAAAAAGGAAAAATTCCATGCAGGTAGGAAAGGCAGGGTTTTCCCTGCTCAGCGTTCCTGGTTAAACTTAAGAATAAGAAAAATCCCCTGGACTTGCAGCATCAGTACGTATCCAAGTGCCTTACCAGCACAACCCCCCTCCCCCCAAGATTAGCCGTCTGGCACAGGTAAATGCCCAAGAAATTGCCTTTCAGTCCAAACTCCCCACCCACCCCCCAACCCCAAGCAAAGGGTATCTGCCTGTGGTTTCCCACCTCTCCTCAGAGAAGAGGATCCTAGCAGAGTCCCCACATGGTATAGTCAGATACCAAAGGGCACAATGCCAGACAGTCTTTCAGGCCAGGGGATGGGCAGCCAACTTCAGATCAAATATAGAGAGAGGCTTAGTGTAAAAACCAATGTCATTTCAGCAGGAAAGTAGAGGGCAAGTGGTGAGAGGGGCTCCTACTGGCGCACCTTCCCGGGGACGTAGTTCCTGTCAATTGCCTCCTCCTGCAGGAACATGTGTAGGCAGCGTTCGTTCTGAGCCAGTGGGTGCCCAGCGATTCTATAAAGAGACCAAGATGGTTATCAGTAGTATTTGGGATCAGAGCAAATTAGCAGAGGGAGTGTGGAGAGGGGAGGGAGGGCAAGGTCAGCCCTAAGGTTTGAGCCATTAGAAGACATTAGTAGGGTACCACTTTAAATAATAATAATATTGCAGAAGGGAAGGGGGGATAGAAAGGCAAGATAGGGGAATCTCTAGATAAAAGTGTTAACATGCGTGCTCTCTCAGGCCTGCACATACAGGATCAGAGTTCCCTTCAAAAGAATGGACTTTTACTGTCCAGTCAGTCCACAACACAACTGGCACATCATAAGTACCTATTATAAAAAGTCAAGATAGACAAAACATACAGAAAGACCATGACAGGCTAAGGTTATAGCTCAGTTAGAATGCCTGCCTAACATGTGCAAGGACCTGGGTTCAATCCCCAGCACGGGGAAGAAAAAGTAAAGAAAGACCAACTATGATGACAAAAGTAGCAAGTAGAATGTCTAGGAACTTGGCTTACTTGTTAATAAACTGTTCAAGCCCCTGCCTCCTTTCTTCAATGAAAGACTCCTCAAAGATCCCTTCATCTCCTCGGAAAGGGAGCTGCCGCTTCAAGGCTTTCCCAGGCAGTGGTGGCACTACAATCTGCAGACAGATGCAACATATCAGCCCCATGGGAGGGGGACAGAAAAGAAATGAGATGGTAAGGTACTGTATACTTCATTTCCTTTTAGGCATAGGATCCATCCTGTCCCAAGGTCAGCAGCTTATGAGAAATAAAAACTTAGAAGAGTAAGGATTGCTCAGATTGATCTAACTGTTTTTGTGGGAGGCTGGGTTTACCATCTCAAAAGAAAAGAAATAAACTCCAAGTAACTCTCACTCTCCTTAACAATCTACCACCATCCAAGAATTTAGGTAGGCCTTTCCTCACACTATACTTTCCATTTTAGCACTTATATATGAGTTAAGTTGTATGGCCTTACTAACCACTAAGGGAAGTAATCTGATTTTTAAAATTGCCCTAAATTTACCTCTTTCAAGTTTCAAAGGGTACCCCTCCAGATCCAATATATTAGGATTTGGTAGACAAGAGTGTGTTTACCTTCACCATTCCCTTCAAGATTTTATAGACTGTGATCTTATACCCTGTCAGCCTATCTAGATCTTCTCCTCCAAAAGTATTACATAGGGAATACACCATACCTTACTATCTCGCTCCAGCTCATTTTTCAGCCACTCAAAGTCACTGTAGCGCCGTCGTACACAGGATTCTTTTAGCTTGAAGATAGGCAGGTTTGTCTACAGGGAAGGAAAAAAAATGTAGAGAGATAGTAAGTAATATTCAACCTGTGGTGGCCACATGCATAATTACTGGACAGGTTCCAATGACGTAATAGCTCCTATGGGGCTAGGGATATAACTCAGTGGTAAAGGGCTTACCTAGCATGTGTCAGGTCTTGGGTTTGATTCTCAGCACATGAAAGAAAAGAGAAAAGGAAAGGAAAGAAAAGAAAAAAAAAAAGAAATAGCTCCTATGGACCATGTACCTACTGGTATAAACCCTTCAAATACCACCTGTTGAATACTAACCCTTACCATACCTAATCATGTCAAAAGTGGTGATCAAAAGTCCCTTGCCAGGACTGGGGGTGTACCTCAGTAAAACACTTGCCTAACATGCTCAAGGCCCTTGGTTCTATCCCCTGCAATGCAAATAAGTCCCTCGATTCTAGAATGTATCCTAAGACAGTTGTATGTAAATATGTATATAAAAAAGTTTTTAGCATCAGGCATAGTGGCGCACACCTGTAATCTCAGTGACTTGGGGGACTAAGGCAGGAGGATCATGAGTTAGAGGACAGAGGCAGCCTGTGTAACATATCAAGACCCTGTCTCAAAATAAAAAAATAATTTAAAAAAATGGGTTAGGGGGTCCAGCCCAGTGGTAGAGCACTTGCAAAGTACGGTGAGGCCCTAGGTTCAACTCCCAAGTACCATGCACACACACACAAAAGTTATCACTGCATTTTATTATTTGTAATAATATATGTCCATCAACATGCAATAGGTTAAATAAATTATGGTATACATGTATGGTGGAATGCTATACAACTAAGAATGTGAAAGAACTATATATACCAGTATGGAAAAATAGTAAGTCATGGTAAAATCAAAGTACAGAACGAGTGTGTGTGTCTGTATCTGTGTGTGTAGCTTGCCTCTATTTATACTTAAAAATATATATATATATACACACACACACACACATATACATACACACACATTTGTGTTAATGAATTATTTATGAAGATACTAGCCATAGTGATTGACATTAAAAAGTAAGACCAGACATATAGGATAGGTGGAAGAGACATTGTTCACTGTACAATTTATCATGTACACACATTACACTTTCTGTTAAAAAGTTTATTGAAGCCAGGCACAGTGGTGCATATCTGCAATCCCAGCACCTTGGGAGGAGGAGGCAGGAGGATTGCAGGTTTGAGGCCAGAGGCAGCCTGCGCAACTTAGTGAAAGCCTGTCTCAAAATAAAATATAAAAATGGCAGGCTGGGGTGCAGTTCAGTGGTACAGTGCTTGTAAAGCATGTGTGGGTCCCTGGGTTCAACCCTCGAGTATCTGGAAAAATAAAGTGAACTGAAAAGCTGGGTATGGTGGCACATGGCTATAATCCCAAGAACTCAGGAGGCTGAAGCAAGAGGATTGCAAGTTCAAGGCCAGCCTAGGCTACATAGACAGTCTCCAAAAATAAAAGTGAGCTGAAGTTCCCTGTAAAACAAAGAAACAAGCCAGGTGTGGTGGCACATGCTTGTAATCCCAGCAACTCAGGAGGCAGAGGCAGGAGGATCGCAAGTTCAAGGCCAGAGGCAGCCGGCGAAACTTAGTGAGACCCTGTCTCAAATAAAAAGTAAAAAATAGGCAAGGGTTTGCAGCTCAGTGGTAAAGCACTTGCAAAGCTTGTGTGAGGCCCTGGGTTCAAGTCCCTAGCACCAAAAAGAAAAAGAGACAAGCACCTCCAAGGTATGCTTCCCTCTCATTTGCCTATTTAATCCTTTCCATTCTCTAAATCCTCACTCAAGTCTCACTTCATCCAGAAAATCTTTCCTGACAACACCAGCTGAATATATTATGGTCTCCTTCCCCTCTGAACTCTTCTGATATTTGTACTTTGTATCATCTGCCACACTACTGGGGTTTTTTTCACACTATTGGTTTATGTATCATGTTTGTCTTGTGTACCTAACTAATTATGATCTCATCAAGATCAAGAACCATAGCAGAGCAAGGTGGCACATACCTGTAATCCCACACACTCAGGAGGCAGAGGGGGGAGCATCACAAGTTCAAGGACAGACACAGACTGCATAACTTAGTGAGACCCTGACTCAAAATTAAATAAATAAAAATGGGCTGGGGGTGAAGTCCAGTGGTAGAGTACTTGCAAAGTTTGTGCAAGGTCCTGGGTTCAACCCCCAAGTACCTCAAAAAAAAAAAAAAGATCAAGTACCATGGCAACTTCTGCATCTCCTAAAATGCAATTTATTCAATAAATACTCCTAGAGACCCTATGTATCTGTTATCGTCCCCCTACCTAGAAAATGCAGAATGAACAGCCATTACATAAGTTGGCTTACCATAGCATACTTCCTGATATAAATGCCTCATCTCCACATCTTAATCATTGAGAAGATTCTCCAGGCTCTAGTGGCTGGAGGAACCCCCAAGAAAGAGAAAGCCTTTATCTTCACTGCTGTCTACAAGTTCTAAATGGAAACGGCCACACACGTGTATTAATATTGACCATATCTCCCACCAGCCAATTCAGAGCAGTGGGTAGGTAATAAAAGGAACCAGTTCTTTTTCCTTTCTCCATAACTGCCTCTTGGCAAGTAAAGAGCACCTTGGAGCTCTGTTAGAGCTTCACACAGTCCTTGCTACATCTAACTTTGTAGTTCTCAATCTATAAACTGCCTTTTTAGGATTCAGTTCTGATATAGGTCATCAAAAGCCAAATAACTGGCCAACTAACATTAGTTACAACTCTACCCAGGATCTTAAAGTTCCAAGGAATGTCAATAGGTTGAAATGGAGCGAGATATAGGTAAAGTAATATTTTATCATCTAAATAATTCTTTAAAAAATAAAAGAGAAACTGGAAACATGGACTTCTTCAGAAAGAGGAACCTCTGGAGACAGAGGATGGAGGGAAACTTTTTTTATAGAATATCTTTTGAATTTTGTACCATGTACATGTATTAACTATTCAAAATAAACCATCCTAGAAAAACATCTCAGAATCTCATAAGAGAAAAAAGCCTGTTAGTATCATATGATTCTAGGTTTCCACCAGAGTTCATTATAGATACTGTGATCCCCAAACAGTAAAATCATAACTAGTAGGCTTTCACAGAAGCTAACAAAGGGCCAAATAAAAGGGAAAAAATGCTGAGAAGATTCTTCCTAAGACACAGCCAGACCAACCACTGCCATTTTGCATACTTCCTCCTTTGACTCACAAAAAAAGCTATTATTTCCCTACATCCACAGGATGGTTACAATAATGGCCCATCATCTCAGCACCTACTCACCTAAGGAAGAGGCTACCTCACAGACGGACAGTCCCTGGGCTACAATACACAAATTATATAAGGTAGTCAAGACTGTATAGCATAGGATA
This sequence comes from Pedetes capensis, assembly GCA_007922755.1. Classification (NCBI taxonomy): domain Eukaryota; kingdom Metazoa; phylum Chordata; class Mammalia; order Rodentia; family Pedetidae; genus Pedetes; species Pedetes capensis. Next base: position 42,352 of record VMDO01018075.1, read on the forward strand.
TTGAGAGTCCATTGGCTCTGACCAACACAGAGGGAAAGGAGACAAAAAAAAGTGCAAGTCCATAAAATAAGCAACACTTAAAACAATGCATATGTACCACGGGAAGTCACCATGACACCACCCCAGTCTGCCCATGGGAGGATTTCTTCTTGAACAAAATGAAAGGGAATTGCTTCAGCAATATTTATCATATAGGGCTGGAAGTATATATCAATGGTAGAGTGTGCACTTAGCATGCCTGAGGCCGGGGGTTCAATTATTAATACCAGAAAGAATAAATAAACACAATGATTTTACCAATTCTTCCCAAAAATGGAGTCTAATAAAAATGGTAAAAGCCTACACAACCATATAAATTAACATAAACAATACAAATTAACTCAAACCCACAGAATGAGGAACTATCATCAACTCTATCATTATTCTACAATTAGAAATTGTGGAAGGCAGCCAGGTATGGTGGCACAGCATTTTTCCCAGCAATTTGAGAAGTGGAGCCAGGGGAATCGAAAGTTCGAGGCCAGAGGCAGCCTGCACAACTTAGTGAGACCCTGACTCAAAATAAAAAATAAAAAATAGGCTAGGTGCCCAGGCCAGTTGTATAGTACTTACAAAGTATGTGTGAGGCCCTGGACTAAACCCCCAAGTACTGCATCAAAAAAATGTGGAAAGCCGGACGTGGTGGCACATGCCTGTAATCCCAGCGGCTCAGGAGGCGGAGGCAGGAGGATCGCAAGTTCAAGACCAGAGGCAGTCTGTGTAATTTAGCGAGACCCTGTCTCAAAAAGTAAAAAAAAAAAAAAAAAAAAA